>JABMCL010003766.1:407500-442500 GCA_018857735.1 Alviniconcha marisindica | reverse complement strand
TTGTTGGTTTTTGGTAAGAACTCTTTACATAAAACACACAAAAACACCTATTAATCCCCCCATCCCAACATTTTTTATATTTTTTTATAGGACAGCTTAATTTTCTTGTTTGTTTGATTGTCATTTTGTTGTTGCTTTTTTGCTTTCTTTTTAGTTGCTATTTCTTATTTTATCTTTTTGTTGCTGTTGTTGTCGTTTGTTCTTCTTCCTTTTGTGTATTTCCTTCACACTGATAGAAATGTCATGGTTGGCTGGGCTTGAAAAAAAAAAAACCCAGCAAAACAGTTTCCTTCCCTTTCCTTGTTGCTTTCTTTTACTTCATTTCTGTCAGAAATGCCACCAACCCCTTCCTTCTCAGAACTTAAGCATTTTAAACATACACAAAGTGCATTGTCTTTTCCAGGGTCAAGTTATGCACCTGGAGTCGTCAAAAGATATAAAAATGCAGGCTCGAACAAAGGATGGCAAAAAGAGCGGGAGTTTAGTTTTAGGTGAGTCAGTCACACAGTGTCCGCAGAGAGAGAGAGAGAGAGAGAGAGAGAGAGAGAGAGAGAGAGAGGAGAGAGCAAGCACATGGTTGTACCATTATGCATCCATTCTACCACTCAAATAGCATTTTGTTTGATTTACAACAGTAATTTTGGTTTGGAATTTAACATACTTGACTAGAATTTTTTAAAAGACGACATTAGGGAAACTCCTAAACTGCAGGACAGGGCGCACACAGGTTTTCACGAGCTCTTTGATGCCTCTGATCTTTGTCATGGCTGTTTCTACAGGTAACAACAAGCTGCAGGCGGCTTGTGAAGCATTTGAAGTCATGGACAGCGATGGCAATTTACGTATGTCCGTCACTGAAAAGGACATCACCGTTGGAGTGGACGATATGAAGTATTTAGGTAAGAATCTGTTTTTGTTTGGTGGGGGAAGGGGTGGGGGAGCATCTGGTAGGTGGGGCCAACCCATAAGTGGTGGGTAGACCCAGGCATTGGCCTAGACCAATCCTGCATGTAGGGGAGGGTGGACCTGAGAAATGGGAGGATGGGTAGGCTCATTTCTTGGGGAATGGTGGGGTACCAATTTCTGAATGCCAACTAATAATTTGTACGCGGATGTCAGCTCCCCCCACCCCCTCTTCCCGGAAGTAGAGTGTAAATGAGTGTGATGTTTGTTCTTGGTCTATATACATTAGGACAGAAAATCACGTTGTGTGCAAAATACTTGTATACATATTTTACTTTATTATTGATTAACTTGAACAGGATTTTTTGACAGTCCTATGCAACAACAGCAAAGATGTCTTTAGTGATAGTCTGAAGTAGCAAGAACCTGGCATATAGCAGCAATACCAAACATTTTACATGGTGTCTGTGATAATACTTTCAGAGGACTGGTATTATAAACTGACTGCATCTAGCATGCTAACAAAAATGGTCAACAATGAGTGGTGTAATGACCCGTGTTATACATGCAGTCATCAGCGATTGTTTTTATTAGCTGCGTGCCCTGCAATTAGCATGGTGCTTCTTTGTCTTAGTATCATTATGTCACATAGTCACTACATTGGTCATATGTGAAACAAATGAGATTTGCAGTTACCTGTTTTTCTTTCAGGCAAAGCTGTATTTGAGGGTTCTGTACAGACGCCAACACTTAGAGGTCCAAATGCAAAATCATTAAAGTAAGTACCAGGCATGGTGATATGAAACCTGGTTTACCAAAAATATTTTAGTCTAGTTTTATATGTTCACCCACTCTCTCTCTTGTCTTGCTCTGTGTCATCTTATTTTGAAGTCATAATATTTATTACGTCATACCTATTTCACAAAGAAGATATTACCTGACCATGAAGTCCTATTAATGAGTTATTTCAGCTTGCTTGCTCTTAGAATCTTATCCAGACACCTTCATTCCAAGGATATCCATCTATAAATCACTTTTTCACCTACATCTTTTCTTAACAGCAGTAACAGATTTTATGCGTTGTTTCACAGTGTAGGCTGTGCAAAATCATCCACCAAAAACAAAACAAATGAAGAAAGGAAGAGAAAAAAAGAAACATGCACACACGCATGCATGCAGATATGCAGGCACACTCATGCATACACACACACACGCACACACACACACATACACATGTACACACACATGCACACACACACACACACACACACACACACACACACACACACCACCACACCAGATAGTGTACTGACTAACATTAGTAACAAGACCACTTTTCTTCTGCTAAGATGGTATCAATTTTTGCAACTGCCAACCAACTCAGCAGTAGCAGGAGGCAGAGGTGTCCAAACTCAGACCCCAAAGCATGGTCAGCACAGTGACAAAAATGAACATAAACAAGTAATAACCTCCATTTCTTGCTTTGGCCCTGACAGAGTGACTTCAGAAAACAGCAAAGTGGAGATTGCTGGAGCAGGGGGAGTGTCGCTAATGGCATCAGCGGGTGATGTGGAACTTGTCAGTGAAGACAATGTTCGCATCCAGTCCTCAGGGGGATCTGTGAGTTTTTTTCTTTTTCAAAGTCTCTTCAACAGTGAGAATAATGCCTTGTTGTCAAACTTGTCTTTTACAGTCTACATAGTTTGTGCATAAATCATCATCTTGCTGGGTTGTTTTTTTTGGTTCATCCACCAGACCTGAAAAGCTAGGTAAGACTTTGTGTAGTTTCCCAGCATGTATATTCACTTGTAGTTGTATGTTCAGAGTCCTCTGCCATCCAGATGGCTGCACTCCAACTTTAAAGGGGAATGGCATTATTATGATACCGTTATCTGACTCACACTAAAGTCATCAAATAGAGAGACAATGAATTTGGGGGAGGGGTAGGGGGGAGGGATCCCACACACAAGTCTGCGCTCTGTAGATGGAATACGTATGTGGGGTGTCCAGAACTGCTCAGTACTGTTGCACATGATTCAGCGCATTAAAAAAAGATAGAATGTTTGTGGCTGATGTTTGCAAACCATGCTGAACTCTAAAGCTTTTCCTGTATTCACAGATATTCCTGGAGTCTGATGACATATTCATGAAGAACATTGTTGTAAGCGAGGCCAAGGCTGGAGGACAGAGCTACCCGGATGTCTACCAGTTGTGTATGTGTGCCAATGGCCGGGTGTTCTTGGGCGCTGCAAGCGGGGACTGTCGCGCTACCCGGGACATCTGTGGAAATTCCTAACGTCACCACCCTTAGAGAAGTTTGCATTCCAGCAGGCGGAAAATGGTGCTCTTGTCACATGTGAAATGTGACCAAGCAGCAACGTGGCTGTGTGGTTTCAGCCTGACACTTACTGGCTGGTATTTCACACTGCAGGGCTCTAGGGTTTGATCTTCGCTCATCTCGTTCATCCAGTCTGGTGGAGAAACGGGAGTGAATGTCTAGTTCCTCAGATGAGCAGGAAAGAACGTGTGAACTTGTGTGCTTCTGGCCAAGCATGTATAACACCTCTTGGCAGTTGGAAAGGAAGCAGAGTGGTGGACATCTTTCTGGTTGCCATGGTGAATTTAGTAGCTATTTCCCATTACATTGTGAAAGGTAAACACTAAACATTGCGTGCACTTTGAGGTGAGACTGGGGAGTGTTGCCCATGTGACTGTCAAGTAAGATGACCTGAAATGCATTTCCCACAAAGGATTGGTGTGAACAAACACCCAAAGACCATTGATAGGATAGCCAGTTTCTGTGTGAGAGTGAATGGTGCATTCGGATGGACATTGTGCACATCATACTCTGCATAGTGTGTTTAACAAGTGCTAATATGTGTAATTACATGCACAATGGATGGTTGGTTTATCTTCAGTACAAATAACTGGGTGAGGTGAATGTAAACATTTTTAACCTGGACACTGATCAGTGACAAGCTGACAGTCACGAGACAGTGTACCATGACACTGATCGGTTCATTCAGTTTGATACTGACCAGGACATGACACTGTGAACATGTTAAGCTGGAGAATGCTAATGGACACATTGTGAACATGTTCAGCTGGAGAATGCTAATGGACACATTGTGAACATGTTCAGCTGGAGAATGCTAATGGACACATTGTGAACATGTTCAGCTGGAGAATGCTAATGGACACATGGTGAACATGTTCAGCTGGAGAATGCTAATGGACACATTGTGAACATGTTCAGCTGGAGAATGCTAATGGACACATGTAGTGTTTCCCCAGTGGAAAACATTGCTGTTGAAACTAATTTGAGACTGTTTATGGAAAAACCTTTCTTATTGCTATTATCGTTGAAGTATTCTGTGACTTTAAGAAAAGCATATAATAAATACATTTATATTAAATGTGTACACTGTGACAAGAAACTTCTCAAAAGCCTTTGATCACTGGGTGCCCCACACAGCGTTTTACACCTGAAGATGTTGTGCAGATGCTTGAATGGTGGGAGACTGCAGATGATTATGTTAAATGCAGGAAAACGGCTGTACACACAAAATCTCATGTAGCTCTGGCCAAACCTAGTTTTAGTAAAGGAATGAAAACAGCAACTTCCAATTTGATTTCCACTGGTATGGTAAAGCCAAGACTACTGTTGTGTTGTAGGCACATGTTCCATTGATGATGGCAAAGACTGTCAGTTAAATCTGCATAATACATGTACGTGCATTGATCCTGTTATACTAATAATCAGAATCAGCTAAATATCTTTAATGAAACAGTCAATTAATGCACAGATATGTACATCGACACAAGAACTGGCACACAGTCATACAGTATTGCTGCAAGGAAAAACATTTACTTTAAACCATGACATTAGATTTTAAGCTGATGTATTCATTGTCTGAAATGTTTGTAAGCTGTGTAATTGTTTCACATAAAACTGTACAGAATGTTGTTTATTTAAGAACAATTTATTAGTAGCATCAAAGTGTCTTCAGTTCTTTGATTGTGTTCATGTGTATAATTTTGGGTGACGTAGTGAACTGTATGCATTTGAATGGAATAGCGTGGAGTAAAACATATTTCTGTGAAACTGAATGCATTGTTAGAGTTCAAACACAACAGAAAAGAAATGTAGGTACATTTGTTGTGGAACATACAACAACTAACATACACATGCTGCTTCATTTGAAATATTTATTTTCTTAAAGCCAAGGCTGACTTTACAGAAGCCATTCAAAGCCTTTAGTATCACATGATGAAGTTCAAACATCTTAGTCATGGCCAAAGGAAACACAACCAGAACTTTTGAAAATATTCACAACTTTCTGCTCCCAAAGTCTTTATCCTTGATCAGTCTGATCCTGAAATTCTACAGATTAATATGTCACAACATGTGCCCTACATCCACTTTTGCTGCTCGGCCTCTGCGATATGTGTTAAACATTCTGTTGGTATTTTTGACAGTTTACAATGGCATTACGTGAGAGACATTGGTCACATGAAACGGAGATGTTCAGGCACATTATTTTTGTCTGTTGGCTGTTTGTCACAGTAATGAAATTAACAGACAAGTAAGCTGTTCAATGAATGAAAAATGCAGTGCTGATAACCATTGGATCTTTTTGTCTGGCATTTTGTGGAGTTGTTATGGGGGTACACATGAGCATTCCTTTCTAAGCAGTAACTTGTGGTTGAAGCACTGCATCTGAAGAAAATTATTTAGTTTTCTCCCACTGTAACTACAGCTGTGGTCTGCGAGGACTGCCCCACTATTCGGAGATCTAGATCTATTCTGCATACCTCCCATTTGCCATTTTTTAACACTGGGAATGACACACATATTTTTTAATTTTAGTAACAATAATGGCAGCTTCCTGGTTCTGGTGAAAGAACCACTAGGAAAGCTGTGAATACTGAACCAAATTTCTTTTATAGATTATAAAATTAGGTTGGAACAACTAAAGGGACACAGCAGTCACAAAATCAAGAAAAGATTGTTCATCATTGCTATAAGAAACAATTGTTCATCATTTCTGTATCAATATTTTCAACAACAAAAAACATCAAACTTAACTGAAGCTCCTCAACTGAAGGAAGAAGAAGAAAAGAAAAGAAAAAATGCTTTTGGAAAGCAGTGTTTCTTTTGGCCATTATGTTTTTGGGGGGCGGGGGGCGGGGGGGGGGGGAGATCATGGAGAAACCATGGCCTGAGGATTGAAACCATGGATTGAGGACGTACCTCTGGTGGAGTTTATGTACCTTGTATTTACACGCATGCCAGGTGAGAGTTACCATAGGCAACTCAGGTCTTTGTTGTTGTACGTGTGTTGCGTATTTCACGTGCAAATTAACTCCCTTGTTGGTTGATCATGTTCAGAAGAGTGTACAGCAGGCACACATGAAGCGGAGACTGGAGTAATAAGTTGAAGTTTTATTCAGGACCACCAGGTTAAACAAAGAAAGGAAAGGAGAAGTGGAAGGGAAAGGAAAGGAGAGCCTTATCAGTTTGACAAAGGTCTCGAAAGAAAATGGTGTAACAAAGACCTGACTGTTTCTCTCAAATTATACTGGTGGACTGACTGAAGAAAAACTGGTCACACCTGTTCACTGAATCACAGTGAAAACTCACAGGTAACCCACACAAAAACACAAGCTGCATGCTTTTCTCAATTGACATCAGCATTCTTGAAAAAGGGAAAAGACTCCAGTTGACCTGAAAACATACCATAAACATGGGACAATATTCTGTTACCTTCTTTGCATAAATATCAGTAACACCTGAAACAGTATGATTATTCCTTTGGATTCACAAACTTTGCTAATCAATATTTAACAAGAAAACATAATATACCATGACACATTAGTATACCAAAATGTATCTCTATCCAATGTATCATTACTATGAAAACAACCATTCAATACATTTACTACTTTACACTCAGCTGTTAAATCAGTTCCATTTTAGTTAGGGCTAAACTAATAACCATTAATATATCACTTGTAGCCTAGTCCCTCATCAGGAACAGATACAACGATACCCGTCCAAATGACTCTTGATACAAACAAAATCCAAATTATTTTAACTGTTATAGCACATAATTAATATAACATAAATTCATAATACTAATAAATCACTCCAAAATGATGTCCTCATCATTTTACTTAGTGATAATTGAGAGTACAGCTTTTGCAACATCATCTGAATTAATAATGTACATCCCCAGATTTGACTAAATCTGACAGAAAAGTGATCTTCTCTTTCCACTCTGGCCTATTAACATGGCAGGCCATCACAAACTTTCTATACTTTGAAGCCACTCTGGAGGCTTCCTCTGTTGACTGGATTGGCATGGCAATTCTGGACTGCGAACGCTTGTTTCAGCTAAAGTCTCCATTCTCACTGCCGTCCCATGACTCATGATCATCTTGATCATTTTCTTCAGTGGGCCTGTACACCCCTGATCCACCTTCACCATCAGTGGAATGGCAGTTGTCACCACCTTGGTTGGTATCCTGAACACCAACGGTTGTCTCAGGACTGTCTTCTGGACGCTGGGGTGCTGTGTCCTCAAAACCTTGCACCTCATCCTGTGCAGTGAGTGTCGCTAGCTTCCTTATCTTGAGAGTCAGGCGTTTGTACTTCAACTTCTTCTTCATCCTCATCCCCATACTTGGAGTTTGTGGCAAGATCTGCTTCAGTGGAAGAACAGGGTGGTTGCTCTTCTTGACCTGTATTATCATGTGTCTTCTTTCTTGGCTTAGGTACAGGTCTTTACTGGGCGGTTACAACTGGCTGGTTGGATGCATCAGGAGTGTCCAGAGATACACACCCAACTGGCAACAAGTGGTTCTGATGCAATGTTTGTTTACTCCTCCTGTCTGATTCTTTGTGGAAAAGATACACAGGTACATCAGAGTTTGGTTGAGCCTCAATGATGTAATCATCCTCGTGCCTCAAAAACGTCCTGTTCGAAAGCCTTTGAAGGCAAGAATCCTGACTAGGACCCTGTCTCCCGGCTGCAAGGTTGCTCTGTGTATCTTCAAACCATACAAGCACTTCTGCCGATGCTGCACATCACCAGATGCTTTTGTTGCAGCCTTGTAGGCTTCTTGAAGGCGCTGCTTCAGATCTGTCATGTATAATGTCTGGTTTTTGGATTCTGCGTTCCTGTCCAAGCCAAAGACCAAGTCGATTGGCAAATGTGGTTCCCACCCAAGCATCAGGTAGTATGCTGAATATCCAGTGCTACTGTGATGTGTGCAGTTGTATACATGGACAAGTGGTGCCACGTATTTGTGCCAATGGTTCTTCTCAGGCTCCAAGGTTCCAAGCATGCTGAGCAATGTTCTGCTGAACCATTCAGTCATACCATTTCCCATTGGATGGTAGATAGATGTCCAGGACTTTTCAGTTCCAGCCATTTGACAAAGCTCCTTGACGACTTTTCCCTCAATATATGCTCCTTGGTCGGAATGAAGTTGCTTGGGGAATCCATAGTGTACAATGAAGCTGTTGAACAGTGCTTCAGCTGTGGTTCTCGCTGTCGGGGGATTCCTGGTGGGAAATTCCTGGTGGGGATGGCCGGGGCCCCGAAAACCTGGGGGAAGAGGGAAATCTGTTATTCTCGCTGTGTGATTCCTGGTGGGGATGGCCTGGGCATACCTGGTGAAGAGATCTGTTTTTCCGCTTGACCACCCCTTTTGGGGGGTTGGGTTTTTTTAACCGCCTGATGATGTTTCCACTGAGAGGTAGTCCATGCAGACCAATTCCAACGGCTGACTGGTGATGATGTTGACGAGCGGGACTGTGTTTCCAGCTGCTTTCTCAAACAGCGTTGACACTGTTTACACCAGTTTTCAACATCACACGCCACCAGAAATGTTCTCTGACCAATGAGGTTGTTCTCTCTCGACCTGGGTGGCTGATATCATTGTGGAGTCCTCTCAAGACACTACTGACAAAAGCTGAAGGAAGTACCAGTTGAATCTGCACTTCTCCATCAACAGTGGTTTCCATATGTAGAGCTTGACGTATACAAAAACTGTCAAAATTCTTAAACATCGTCGACTGTTCTCTTGTTCTTGCAAAGTCCTGTTGTCTAGGCCTCTTCTTGCTGCGTACTTAAAACGTCCACGGTCCCAACAACTCATCTTCAGTCTGTGCCCGTCTCAAGTCCTTCACTGTGAACTCAGCTATGTCTCTGCATTCAGATTCAGCTAAGATGTTGGACAGCAGCAGCTGACAGACAGTGGGTCTCAATGACTGGACAGGTCAATCCTCCACAGATTGTGTGCACAGAATCGGAAGACAACTAATCTTCCTGTGGTGACTTGGGCCTGTGTAGGAGTCTAGAAAGGATGTCAGCATTGACGTTTTGTATCCCTGGCTTGTACTTGATGCTGAAATCAAATGCTCCTAGAGCTGCAGGCAAGTGATGACCAGTTGCATTGAGTTTGGCCGTTGACAAGACGTAAGTCAAGGGATTGTTATAAAGGTAGTCCTTCAACTTGTTGGTGATGGCCCATTTCAGTGCTAGAAATTGCCGCTTGCGTGTGTGGTAGTTGTGATCTACCTTCCCAAGAGCTCTGCTGGCATAGGCACTGACTTGTTTCAGCCCATCTTTCTCTTGGTGCAAGCTGTTGCTGATGCATCTGCGTGAAGTTCAAGCAGAAGAGTATTGTCAGCATAACTGAGAACTGGTGGTGATGAGAGGATGCCCTTTAAACATCTGAATGCTGTCTCCCGCTCTTCTCCCCAGACCCACGGCTTTTGGCTGGGTCATTTTCTCTTCCCTTGCTGCTTCTTCATGGTAGTGGGCATCAGAACTGTCAGTGGGGCAGCAATCTTCGAGAAGTCCTTGAGCAGCACAAGCTTTTTCTTCTCCAGTCAATTTTCTGTGCTAACTCTACGGTCACCACTTCCATCCCTTGTTGCTGCAGTTAGCAGCAGCACATAAAAGACCCTGGTCATTCTACCAACAGCGCACCTGGCAGGTCACAGCTACTCACGTATACACCCTTGACCCATTGAAGGCAGAGTGGGCTGACTACGCTGTCTAGGTCTAGTGTGAGAAGCATCTTGTCCGCAGTCATCTCAGCTCAGTGAGCCACTACAGAATGATCCTTGGCCTAAAAGAGTGGAACTGGTATGCCAGGATCAGCTGATCTTCGCTAAAAAAACAAGTGCACCATTCCTCTCCTGTGATTTAAACAAATAAAACAAAAATATCAGTGGAGACTGGCTCACGTGCACTAATTCCACTCTTTTTTTAAGCCAAAGATCAGTCTACAGTGGCTTGGCAAGCTGAGACAAGTGTTCCTGCTGTAATATATTGACAATAATAAATCTATATACACATCCGTTTTGCCCATAAAGGGAGATGGTCTAGAACAACCGCATAACACCTATATATATATATTATATCAATAACGCTGCACATTGAACAATGAATAAAAGGCAAAATGAGTAGCATTTGCATGGAACAATCCTTTCTCTGACAAAACCTATATATGTACACTTACATCAATAACACTGCGCACTGAACAATGAGTAAAAGGCAAAATGAATAGCATTTGCATGGAATAATCCCTTCTCTGACAAACTCCCCACCTTCCAGTTATGTGAATCAACAGTACTGTATGCTGTCAGTGTGACTATTTTTTAACCCTTTCCCTGACAAAGAACTTGCACTTCTGCTGCTACCCCCTTTTAGGATCTGTGGGTCAAACAATCAGTTTATGAGAACAGAAAACAGAAGACATTTGTTCAGAAAAAAACAACCTCCTCATGAGAAGGGGCGACTGGTCAGAAGTGAAGTAGGATGTGGTACAGATGTGTGAGACACGCTTTGTCATGGGTGTCATGTGAAGGCCTAGGGGCAAGGAAGGGGTCATGACAAGGTTCTGAGCCACAGTAACTACCAAAAAGGGGCGAAGGCAACTGGAGAACAAAGGGAAACGACGGTCAGAGCTATTAGGCTGGAAGTGTGTGGTAGGGGGTTGGAATGATGAGTGTGTGTGGGAGTGGAGAGTAGAGTGGTGTGTGTTGTGTGTGTGTGTGGGTGGTGTGTGTGTGGGGTGTGGTGTGGGTGGTGGTGTGTGTGTGTGTGTGTGTGTGTGTGTGTGTGTAGAGGTGTGTGTGGTGTGTGTGTGTGTGTGTGTGTGTGTGTGTGTGTGTGTGTGTTGTGTGTGGGGTGTGTGTGCATGGAGTGTGTGTGTGGTGGCAGGTAGGTGTGGCATGGGTGTGTGTGTGTGTGTGTGTGTGTGTGTGTGTGTGTGTGTATGAGTAGGTGTGATGCATGGTGTGTGTGTGTGTGTGTGTGTGTGTGTGTGTGTGTGTGTGTGTGTGTGCAGGATAGGTGTGGCATGCGTGTGTGTGTGTGTGTGTGTGTGTGTGTGTGTGTGTGTGTGTGTGCAGGAGTAGGTGTGGGCATGCATGGTGTGTGTGTGTGTGTGCATGACTAGGTGTGAGCATGCATTGTGTGTGTGTGTGTGTGTGTGTGTGTGTGTGTGTATGTAGGTGTGAGAGGGAAGAGTGTATGCATGTGTGTATATGAGTGTGTATGTGTGCATGCACCGTGTGTCAGTGCACTGTGTGTGTGACTCAAAGCAGATAATCCACCATGAACGAAACTGTCATCAAACTAATATCTACTGCTGCAGCAGCATTTAAATCTTTTGAGAACGGAGGTAGACAAATTTCTGTACAATATGCACACACTCCTGAGATTCTCAGCCAGTTTACCAGCAAGACAGACTGGCTGCTCTCTTCTGCTGCTCAGTCAGGACTACGCTTTCACTTCTCACTCCGGAGGCAAATGCTGAGGCTACCCAGTCCTTGCTGGCGGAATCACACACACTGCAGATGTTCAGCAGTGCTGCGCGCTGACTGCTGGCGAAGGAAGCGAGGCAAACAGCTGCAGTAGGCCACACCGGCCCCAGCCCGGAACTGCTGGATGTGCTTCACCGACTCCCAGCTGTCACAGACAATCAACAGGGGCACCTAAACATACTTCACACCAACATGCCAACATACTTCAACAACATTCAAACAAAAAAGATGTCATAAACAAATGCCAGTGCAAAACCAAACTGCTGTGGAAATCAAATGTTCATAAATTCAAAATGGTGATGACAGGACACTGCTGAAAATGTTCAAATCATGCTGGGAGTGCAAGGGGATGCCTCCACTGTCAGAGGCCAGCAATCCTGGCCGACTACCATCCGAAGGAGACCCTGTAGCTACTGAGTCACTCTGTTGGTGTTCAACAATGCCTATTCTGGTTCAACACACGCAGGATATAACCTACTACATGCCCTGTTGATGACAGTGTTGACTACGTCATGGAGCCAGACTGAGTGAATGTCCCCGGCAGAGAGGCCATGAGGATGTACAAAATCATCAATGGTCTTGTCAACCAACCCAGAGAAGACACTTGGAAACCCAACACTAGACCACCAAAAGGACAACCAGGAAAAGACAGCCCCTCAAATTCAAACAGACAGCTGGCAAAACAGACAGTCCCTCATGCTGGTTACTGATACTTAAAATAAACAGATCTGGGTGTTTTGTTTTAGGGAACTAGGGAATAACTAATGAAATGGAAAGCACTAAACACATTGTCAAAAAAGTAGAAAAAGCAGATAGTGCCTAACTTTACCTATCCTAGTGAATTTTTGGTGGCATTACTCATCCTGATATGACCTGTTTTGTTGACTGGACATTAAAAAACAGTTACCTATATGGGGTGTTACGCAAATCTCTGAAAGTACGGAGTAAAGAATTCATGTTCAAATTAGGTTTCTGCTCTGCAAACAAATACTGCAGATTTTTTTTGCTTGTCTCCTACACTCTTACCTGCTGGAATCTGGGTCATAAGCTTCCACAGAGTTGAGGTAGTTGAAGCTGTCATGGCCACCCACAGCGTAGAGCCGTCTACCAAGTGTACTGAGTCCCACTCCACCGCGACATGTTGTCATACTAGTGACCATCGTCCACTCATTGGTCTTTGGGTTGAAACGCTCCACTGAGTCCAGGGGTGAGCTGTCATCAAATCCACCTGGAAAAAAAGAAGTGCATTTTGCATCCAAACTACTTGTGGTATACCAGTGATTGCGCTAGACATTTTTCAAACTGGGGTGACATCTATAAGGTGGCAAAAATGGTTGAAGGAAACTGGTCAGATAATCACTGTAACATGGCCATCCATATACTACTAGCAGAGCTGCACTAGCAAACACCCATCTCCCTTCCCTGCCTAAACACACACACACACACACACACACACACACACACACACACACACACACACACACACCCTCTCTCAATGTGCTGCCTTTTTTGTTGTTGCTTTCTAGTATCTGCTTATAGGGTAAAATACCAGAAATTACCGGTTAACACAAACCCTGGGCATATATATATGTGTGTGTGTATGTGGGGGGGGGGGGGGGGGGGGGGGGGGGGGGATGCATGCATTTGTGTGTACATCCACATGTAAGTCTTTCGAATAACATATTAATATGCATAAGTAGTCCATGCTGATGTGTTGTTGTGTTTCATTTTAAAGCGCCTGTATGGTGGGCAGCGTAAAGGTGCCCCATCATTATTATTAAGTAATTCATTTTTTAAAGCCTGTGATCTGTGCAGGTCACCTCAAGGGTGAAAAATTTGCAGGCAAGCTGCAACCCATACACACATCAGCATGATCCACGAGAGCAGACACCCACAGCATAGATGAAACCATCCAGGACAGAGAAGCATAGCATGTATACATGTAGCAGCACAGTCCATCTGAAAAGTCACTCACCCATAATGTAGATCTATGAAACAGTATAGAATGGAGCAGGCAGCCTATGCATGTAGAAGCATGAGCCATTAGAGCTGTCCCTCAGTAACAATGTAGAGCTATGAAACCACCCAGAACAGAGCAGGCAACCCATGCATGTAGCAGCGTGATCCATCAGAGAAGTCACTCACCCATAATGTAGATCTATGAAAGAGTCTAGGATGGAGCAGGCAGCTCATGCATGTAGCAGCATGATCCATCAGAGCTGTCACTCAGTAACAACTTAGATCTATAAAACACCCAGGGTGGAGCAGGCAACCCTTGCATGTAGCAGCGTGATCCACCAGAGCAGTCACTCACCCACAACGTAGATGAAACCATCCAAGACGGAGCAGCCGGACCCAGCCCGCCGCTTGTGCATGTTGGTCACAGGGTTCCACTTGTTGAGGAATGGGTCATAGCGTTCACACTTGTCAAGGGAACTCACTCCGTCATTGCCCCCTATTGCATACAAGTGACCCTGCAAAGGAAGCACTTTACACATCAAGAAAGTTCCCCAAACTGACCCTATCTCTCCTCATCTTGCTTCTCTCCATTGGCTGCCCACTGATTCATGAATACCGTACAAACTTGCTTCTCTGTGCTACAACTGCCTCAACGTAACCACTCCTGACTACTTGACGGAACTGCTTAAAGTTTACAAACCAACCCAAGACCTATGCTCTTCTTCTGATACTTTCATTCTTCATCTTTCCTCTGTGCATGCGCAATTGCTTGGTCAGAGATCTTTTTCTTATGCTACACCATCTGTCTGGAACAGTCTCTGTAGCAAAGTCAGGCCATCAAATACATTCACATGTTTAAAATCTCACCTATTCAAGCTATCCTACTGATAGTAACACCAGACAGGAACTTGGAAAAGCAGGAAAACACTGGCACATCCGTCTTGACCAAAGTCCACACAAAAACTGACTATTCCCACACAAGCTCTATAACTGAATCTGCAGTATAAAGATGGTTGATTCTTGATATATCTAACACCTAATCACCTGTAAATGTTGCATCAGGATGAAATACATTAAGAGGGCTGATATTTCTGTTCCATCACACATTCAAAGATAGCAAAACTCATCATGTCCACTTGGAAGAAAGTACGCACGCAGCACTGACCTTGAGAGCAGTCAGTCCCACCCCACCCCGGGGAGTCAGCATGGAGGCAACGAACGTCCATACATCCATGGCCGGGTCGTATCGTTCCACGGTGCTGAAACAGGTGGTGTCATCCAGACCGCCCACTGCATAGATTGGCCCTCCCAGGCTGGCCAGGGCCAAACCCCTCCTGCACCACGGAGCAAAGTAACGTGTCAGCAGTTGAACACACTATGAGGGACCACCAGTCAAACACAAATTAACAAGTCATCATTTAAAGGAGACAACAAGCCAACATGCTAAGAGGGACCACCAGTCAAACACATATTAACAAGTCATCATTTAAAGGAGAAAACAAGCCAACATGCTATGAGGGACCACCAGTCAAACACAGATAAACAAGTCATCATTTAAAGAAGACAAAAAACCAAGAGGCAAGCTGGCCTAAAATGTCCAAATATTTAAAATTTGCAGGTTTCATTATGGTTGTTCTAACAATATTTAGGCAACCAGTAGTATTTTTTTTGCTTTAAATTTCAGCTCTGAATCTAAATCATCACATAAAGCAGACCTTAAGCTATAACTTTAAAAGAGTTTGTTAAATGCTGGTTCCACTGTGATGTTTTATAAACAGGCAAATTTGAATAACGTCACAGAAGAGGCAACAAAGGGAGCTAATCAGTGCATGAAAGATGTCACAGGAACACAACAAAGACAACAACAAAAAACACTGTAACTCTCATCTGGCATGTGAAGAAATACAAGTTATATAAACTTTAACAAAGGTACATATCCTCAAAGTGTTAATCTGAGAGTAACAAATGCTCATATTAGATTTTGTGTTCAGCCCATGCAATGAAGAAGGGGGGTGGGGTGGGGGGCACACTGGAATCAATGTGTCCGTCTGTCTGCATTTTGTTTGGATGACGTCTTTGCAACCAGATTTCAGGCTGCCATAGGTCTGAAACACTGTCCTGCTGTTGAAGTGGGCACTGACCTGAGGGTTCCCATGGGTGAAATAGGTTTCCACTTGTTGGTCTTAGGACTGAACACTTCGCCACTATTCAGGTGTTCATTGCCATCATGGCCGCCAACTGCATACAGCATCCCTGCAAAATTGCATCCATTATTATGCAAATGAGTACCCTGGTGAATGTTTTTATGTTTTTTTGTTTTGTGAATATGTGTGTGAGTGTGTGTGTTGTGTGCATGTATGCATGCATGTGTGCATGTGTGTGTGTATGCATGCATGTACATTTGTGTGTGTAGTGTGCATCTATGCATGCATGTGTGTATGTGTGCATGCATATGTGTGTGTAAACCCATCCACGCTATTTTCATGTATAGAAATACAATACTGTCAGAAAGTGTAGCTCACCATTAGCAGAGCAGACACCAACATGTCTCCTACGTGTGTTCATCTCTGCGACTTGAAACCAGCGGTTCTTGCGAGGGTCATAGCACTCCACGGTCTTAAAGGGATCCCCTGAGGCCCCTCTCCCGCCAACACAGAACAGCACACCTGCAGATTGTCACAACTAAATCACACACCTACAAACCCATAAACATGCACCTAAATAAAACAACTTGATCTATAAGCATACCCCCTTCCCACACACACACACACACACACACACATTACTGAATTAAATACAAATTTATAAATCTACACACAAACTAAATCACACCAACAAACCCATACACAACTAAGTCGCACAACTAAAACCCATACACAAACAGCTGTATCACATCACATAACATGTTTTATAAATCAATACCCATCCAACTAAATCACACATCAACACACCCATAATCACACAACAAATTCATACAACTATACACATAAATTTATAGAGTGTACAAAAAACTTCTACTTCACACTCACAGACCATGCTCAGAGCACTTGAAAAAGAGATGTACGAGCAAAGAAGTAAAAAACCACCTTGCATAAAAACAACAGTGAATAATTTAGAACTGGTTCACATGGCATCTTAGGTGAGAAAACAACAACAAAACAACCCATACCCAAACTACACCCAACTCCAGCCCCCCAGAAAACAACCAAAATACAACAACAGCAACCCGTACATAAACACTTTGTCACAAAAGCACATGGGCTGCCCAAGGCACTAACACCGATAAACCTATACACACATACCCAAATCAAACCTGAGTCAAACACAGTTTACAACTGTACAAACCCATCCACAGCTAGTATGCACACAACTAAATCACACACCTGCATAGCTCTTCCTGGGCCTTGTCCTGTCCGAAGCACTGATGTCCGGCACAAGGCTGACCTGCGACATCTGGTAGTACTTGGCCTCATCCAGGTAATCCCGGCATTCCAGGCTCTTTCGGACCAGCTCCTCCTTCTCCACTGTCTCCATCAAGTAGGACATGGACAACAGTGGCAACCGGACGGCAGACATGAGGCGTGCTAGGTGCTCGTGTCGTTTCTCCATGTCATGCTTGACCCACAGCATTACAGCTGCAGAACAGGAAGAAGGTTTGGTGAGGTCACATGCTTGTGCCATGCTCCATGTCTCACTGTTTGGGTTTTTTAGGCAGCAGGATTATTGTTTATTATTGATATTCATAAGTTTTGTAACTGAGATTTGCACATATAATGTCTTTTTCTTTGTCATTACATCTGTTGGTTTCTGTATATTTTATTCATATAGCATATAACTTGGTGTTTTACACCCAGTTAACCAGTATATTATATATATATTGAAGTGGCTGTCATATATATATTGTTATATGTATATTTGTATATATATATATGACTACGCAGCAAATGGATTCTGTTTGACAAAGCAACAATATATATTATGTAATGACTAAACAGCAAATGGTTTTTGTATGACAAAGCAACAGAGAAAGAAATTATAACAGGTCTGGCACATACTTTCGAACTTGCATACAGCAAGTACGGTGTCTCAAAAAAACGTGTACAACCATTTGTCTAACATGACACTGCACACATTAGCTATTACTGTATTAGTGGTACAGAAAACACAGGGCTGACAAACAATGTTTGAAACATTCAATGAAGTACTGAACCATGGACATTATTGGAGAAAAGGAAAGTGTGCCTAGATACTGTAAGTCACTGTTGTTATCAGTTACAAAAATTAACATGCCCACTTTGTCTGCACTAGGTATGGTTATTAGACTATTAGAGTATTACTTTGTATTAATCAGCAAAGTATACATCAAGTTACAACACATCTACTGATCTAGTTTGGTTGCAAAGATATCACTATTCACTATCACTATCAGTTGTAGCTTGTACAGAAAATCTAGCAGTGTTTGATCCCAAATTTTAAAAGCTTAGGATGTATGTTCTACCACATAGGAAATCAACAGGACATTTCAGTAAAGTCAATATTATATAATTTATAGGACACAATGACAGAAAATCCCTTTTTCTGGGTAATGTAGTTAACTAAGGAAACATGTCTTGCATTAGCACATTGTGTGGTCTTACTTGTTACCTTGTAAATGTAAGCTCACAGAACACACAATTCAGCTCCAGCCTAAAACGCTGATTCATGAATGATGTGAGTGTTTGTATAAATGCATGTGTGTGTGTGTGTGTTTAAAATGTTGTATTATGAGCATTTAAAATGATAATTTCATAATGCAACAACTAATAGAGATTCTAATTAAAATTTTAGATTAGAGAAAAGTGAGATCTGGTGGCTGTATACATCATTCAATGCAAATCCTTCAAGCTATTCTCATCCAGTTGAAGATTCAGCAAATTTACCAGCAGAAGGACACATCTTCAGTAAAGTGACATCATAAATTCAAATGGACTTGCAGTCTAAACACTATTCCTCTAAACCTCAGGACCAGTGCCTCCTCAAATGTCTAATACAGGTATGCTACATGCCCACAGGCAACTCAAAAAGATAAAGCAAGGCAAAAACATCAGCAATATCCCATACCTTCATAAACCTGACTCTCATCATCAACATTGAGGTACTCTGACAAGGCATACTTTTCCAACATCTGGACAGGAATCTTCACAAACTCGTCTGTCTCAACAACCTCACTGAAGTGATCCAGGATGTATTCATCTGCCATCCTCATCAACTCCTGGCGGTTGTGCAGCTCAGCAAAGTTGTGTACCTGAATCACAATCACTTAATCTCTTGAACAGGAGGAACTAAAACTAGAACTAAACCATATTCATATGTTTAAGTTAAAAAGATATATATATATATATAATTGTTTTTATGTCACATTCTGGGGAGTAGGGCATGGAATGATTTGACATAATGAATTTAACATTTGACAACATCAGAACATGGCTTTTAGTTTTACATGAAAAAGTTCAAAGACCAATCCTTTATACTAATTTTAAACTTAAAGGTCACATGCATCACATTTTTAAATATACTGTGAATGTTTCTCTTCATAAATTCTGTTTCACTTTCACATGTTATACTGTGAATGTTTCTCTTCATAAATTCTGTTTCACTTTCACATGTTATAATTATATACAACATATATAGTGTCATAAGCTTGGGCACACTAAACTTTCTTATTTTTTTCTATAATATTCAGTTCCTCATCAAATTATTTGCCCTGAAGAAACCCCAGTGTGTTTGACTCAATGACTGGGTGTTTAAATTATCAAGATACTTCCAAGTTTTACTTATTGTTCAAAAAAAGAAAAAAAAAGAGATGTATACATGTGTCTTTACCTCAATGCAGTTAGATGGGTGGAGATGAGACTTCATGAAGTTGGCACAGGCCTCTGCCACACACTCCATCTGCAGGATAGAGGCTGCAAACAGCAAGGGCTGAACTGTTTCTGTGGTGATCTTGATCCTGGCAGTGTAGGCAAACTCCACCAGCATCTCCATAGCATCCTCATCCAGGTCCTGTATGGTGACCAGCTCCTGACGAGATTCTGCCATCTCTGACTTGAACATGGCACGGAAATACAGACTGGCGCATGCCAGGACGATGCGATGACACTTGAATGACTTCTTCCCCACTTGAATCTCCACGTCACACATTTCTTGGCCCTCGTACAGCTGGTGAAGGACTTTGAAGCTGTCCTTCCAGTGGCTTTTTGCCTCAAAAAAATGTGTCCCAGGACCATCCAAATTCTGATGTCCTGATGCTGCCTCTGGTGGTGAGGACATTTTCTGGGATGCAGTGCCTCGACGTGAGCTAGGGCTGTATGCCGAAAAATGTCCCGAGCGAGGTCGTGACTTGCGGGAAGAGGTGATTCCACGCCTGGCTGCCTGGCTGGGTAGGGCAGGGATGGGGGGTGTGGGGGAGGAACTATTTGGTAAACTATCCGTGCGGGAGGGTGGAGGGGGCACTTGGGGCATGCTAGCCACAGGGAACTTCTTGGTTAGTTTTCAAAAAGTGAAATATGGCTGTCAGTTTCAGTTTCAAACCACAAAAAGGTGGAAACAGTTGGAATCCTCTGTATCTCTCATTATCTTTGGTGTGAATTTCTGCTGTTATTAATATCAAATACATAATGTAATAATTGTCACTGATTCATTTCCCCTCAAAAGTCAAAGTCTCTAAAATGATATTTCATTTTAGATCTCATATTCACTCTCTCTCTTCCTCTTCTTTTGTATAGTGTCCAACTGCAACATGGTGAAGACTCGGACACTTTCAGTGCATTCTGGGTTATTTTGTTGCTGCCACAGTCCACTGAACTCGGACAGTGACTACAGGATCTTTAGCACGGGTACATACATGTGATCTTTTTGCATAAACACATGGGGGACCTTGGTTTACTGTCTCATCTGGATGACTTTTGTAGAGTCTGCACAGAATCTGACGCTGGAGAAATCTCAGGGCGGATGCAAAGCCTAGCGCATAATGGTCACCCATCTGTTTGGTGAACACACTTGATTGTGCTTAACTTTGGCCTTTGAGAGTGAGTACTCTTGCTCTGTGCCACTGACTCTCAGTCCCTGTCAAGTGTCATCCATGTCATGGCACTGATACCTTTACAACCTGAAAAATTGCATACCAAGAAAATAATATAATTATGTAAATGATGAAAATAATTCCAAATGACTCATATATATGAATTATGATCACATCATATTCTGAATCTAAAGGGGAACTTTACAGTTCCTAATAATTCATTCCTGGCTTTTCCCGATGCCATTCTTGTTTTTTCCCCTCTGTAGCCTAGTGTTGGTGACCAACTTCTTTATAAATTACAGAAACTTTAAGTTCTCACTCAGGACGTTGGGGGATGTTATGGGAGATTAAATTCATGGGATGAAATACATTTTCTTACACTGAATTTTTTTTAAACCCGAAGCTATTGTTACTGGGCAAAGAAACAGTACAGGTTCCATGAGATGAAGTTCTGAAGAACATGAAGTCCAAGAGATAACCAGCAAACAATGAAAAAATGCACCGTCAAAGGTTGCCTGAAGATTTTCGATTTTTTATGATTAGCAAAGAAATAAAAGTGACGACAGTACATTTCACAAGTGAGTGTTGCAGCCTTATACCTTACCATGAACGGACACATCATGCCGGCTCTGTTAACCAAAGCATTTTGCATGCAGTATCTTAGTTCGCATAATTTTTACCTTCACTAGTTTCTCTCAGTCAAGGGACAAAAAGCCCTGGGCAAAGGAATGGTTAGATGAGAGTGAACTCCCATGGCTGTCAAAAAAACATTCCGTTCAGCGCATCTGCAACTCTATTTACTCCGACTTTTCGACAGGTTGTGCGTGATTCGGGGTAGATGTTGTGTTTATTGTTTTATACTGCGTGTTTAGAACGTATTCCTGTGGAATGTTAATCTGTAAACTTCACACGAATTTTGTGTTAGTTCAGGGTGATACCCAAGGTTCTGCATTAGGCGAATTGTGGTTGTAATCGGGTCATACTACACGTCTACTTTACGAGGAGTATATTATCTTGATCTTGTACGTCGCCGGTAGGTAGGTAGGTAGTGTTGCTTAATGTCCTCAGATGTCAGTTGACATATTAGGGACAAGCTGTGACCAATGCCGAAGCATGGTTCAATATAGCTTTACGTCCACGGAAACCAGAAGGCTCGTTAGGACGGACAGCCCAGGACGGCCACCTCGACTCTCACACAGCTCCTGAACTATGAGCGCGATAACATGATGATGATGATGATGATGAAGTGATGCTTAATGTCCTCAGATGTCAGTTGACATATTAGGGACAAGTTGTGACCAATGCCGAAGCATGGTTCAATAATTCTTTACGTCCACGGAAACCAGAAGGCTCGTTAGGACGGACAGCTCAGGACGGCCACCTCGACTCTCACACAGCTCCTGAACTATGACGTCGCCGGACCTAACTTTAGGTATAAATGCGACGGGAGGGGAGTGCGCGCGCGTAGTGAGCCGGTTTGGCTTAGCGGTAAGGCGTTAGGCTGGTAAGCAGAGGGACCTCGGTTCTAATCCGCGTCGGCTCTCCTTTCTCTTCAAAAGTTGCGATCTGTGGACACTGTCTTGTGACTCTGTCCCTCACAATTATTGAACACTAAAATGGCTCTCATCGCTGCCCACCTTAATCAGTTAATGCAGAAGTCATTCTGGAGGTGACAGTGTAGCGATAGGTATATATATATATATATATATAATATAATCTCCCTCTCCCTCCACCTCCATACCCCCATCCCTCTACTCCCCGTTCGTAATAAGCCTTATGGTTTCTGTGGACGTTAAGCACCATGTTCACTTACTGTTGTGCATGCGCGTGAATTACATGGTGCTTGGGGTGGCTATATAAAACACAGTTGTATTTATAGTACAACATGTACTATTTGGGGTGCTTATCTTGTTTTAGATGGTTTGCTTACTTTTTTCCTCTTTTTTTTGCCTGCTCTCTAGCTGGTCTTCTGATTTTAAAAGCAAGTTTCATCCATTCCAAGACTGAGGCAGATCTAGAGCTGAAAAGCATAAATTAATGATTTTGTTTTAAATTTTAGCTCATTTAAAAGCATTGTAAGGTCATTTGATTTTATTATATTTAAAAAAAATTAAGATTGATGGACAATGGGACTTTCTCTGTGATAGTTTATACACCAGTCCTTGAGGCATTGGCTCCACAGTGAGGCGAGTGAGGCTGCCTGCTGAATAAACAAAGAGTCTGACCAGCACTATTGATTATTCTTGAAGAAGACTGACCATGATACTTTTGTTCCTATTTGAAGACTTGTTTTTCATTTTAAAGCTATAAATAGCAAGGGTTTCTCTGTATGACGTCTAGGGTGGAGCATTAGTGAAAACTATGTTAGTCAGATCTTATTGTAATGTAACACTGATTGGCTGTTGCTGACAGCTGTTAAAATAATAATTGAAATACTGGTACTGGTACACACAATAATTGAATCATCAACTAACATGCCTCTTAGTGTTTGAATTTTGAGGGGTAAATCACTACTTTTCATTTGTTTCAGAGACTGGGCATCAACAATCAGCATGGATTATATAAGAACTCTTCAAATACAAAAAATACAAAAATTGCATGTACAGAAACAAGAAACTGACTGTGAAATTGAAAGATAATAAAAACTAAATAAAAAACAAACAAAAAATTAAACTAAACTGTGAGTATATCATAACTGGAATGTTTAAGGTTTTAATCCTTAGTCCTTACCACGAAAAAAATATAGGCTCTCATGAAAATGATGCCATCTGACTGTTGCTTTGACTGGGACAGAATTGAACCAGCTTCACATTCCAACATTCACTTTTTGAATCCAACAGGGCATGCTTCAAGTTTAGATCAAATGATGGATCACACAACAGAGATTTCACAGGAAGGCACAAACACTGTAAAACCACTGAGCATGACAGCAGCAAGAGGCTGTGACAGTTCAGTGGCTTGTGAAGAGTTGCTGCCAGAAGAAATGGAAAGTGCTGCTGGCTTGGAAGGAGAAAATGTTGAGGATTCTGGGAGCCCTCCCTGCATGAAAACGCATGCTAGGAGTAGGTCCCCTAATGACCAGGAAGTTTGTGCTGGTTATTCTATGAGGTCATGTACAGTGGCTGCACCACCCCAAGGTGAAGGGAGAGCTGTGTGTGCCGGTCCTGATGACTTGTCCCATGGAAGTCCTGATGACCATTCTCATGGAAGTCCTGATGACTGTTCCCATGAAAATACTGTCAAGGGGCTGCCATCCAGCCCTCAGTCTGGGTTCCACTTTCACCATGGCAGTGCATTTGTTGGAAATGGTAAATTTGAGATCACAGACCTCAGAGAGGGTCCTGGTAGCCCCTCATCTTTTGATTGTGTTGGGGGTGCTCCAAAGTTTCCCCTGGAAAAAGGCTTTTCAAAAGAGAAGATCAGTATCCAGTATTGTGCGTCACCTTTCTGTGGAACTGTTTCAGTTTACACTGATGAAAACCAAAATGTCGCTCCTGGGAGTCTCCCTAAATCACATGTTTCTGACCATGTTGCAACAGCTGACAGATGTTTGTCAACACACAGAGAGCTTGAAGATGTACCCAAGAAAGTATTTGACATTAACACCAGTGCTGCAAGTGGACATGGTCAGGTGCAGTCGGACTGTGCCCTGGAACCACATTTGAGTGAAACTGTCAACAGTCTTTCACTGGAACAGACACAGCCCAGTCCTGAACCTTCACCTCCAAGTGCAAATGAACTTTACAGTCAAGCAGAGTCGGGTCTTGAACCACAATCAAGTGGAGGTTATGACAGCCCTCCAGCAAGTGCACTTCAGCCTAGAACCCATTCAAGCCAGGAGGATGACAGTCTTCCAGGAAGTGAATGTCAGCCAGGGGCACATTCAAGCATGGATGCCAGCAGTCGTTTGCTTGAACAGGCACAGTCTGGCTTTTCTCTTGAACTACAGCCAAGTGGACACAGTGGCAGTCTTTTTGCAAATGAACTTGATGGTCGAGCTCAGTCAGACATTAGTGCTGGACCACTTTCAAGGGACGATGTTGGTAGCGTTCCACTCCTAACTGCTTTGGAACTGGCAGACGCGCAGTCAGGTCTTTCTCTCAAATCACAGTCAAGTGATTTGAATACTGTTTCACTTCTAAGGGCAGTTACACTTGAGCCAGGGCAAGCAGACCTCGGCTGTGAGCCAGCCCATTCCAGCAGTGCATTTTCTGTGCCAACTTCAGCCAATGTGGATCACATTCCAGATGAACTGTTACTCAAGTTCTTTGCCTTTCTCAGTCCAGTGGAGCTGTGTCGCCACGTGACGGCAGTGTGCAAACGATGGCATCGCCTGGCCTATGACAGCAGCCTGTGGAGACATCTAGACATCTCCACGTGGAGAATGAATGGACCTCAGCTTCGCCAGATTGTGCTTCGCGTGCCTGGAGCCATCAAATACCTGGACATGTCTGGCCTGGAGAACCTTAACAATGAGGAAATGGCATCAGTGGCAGAAAACTGCCCTGACATGACTGACCTGGACATGGGCTTTGTGGATGACTTAAACAGCACCATGATGGAGGCCATTCTCACCTCCTGCCCCAAGCTCCAGTTCATCAATGTAGAGGGCTGTCGCCTTGCCAACAATGAAATGATGCGAGTCATAGCTGCCTCAGCCGGCCCGATGCTTAGGCGCTTGAACTTTTCCCATTGCCCCATTGTGGATGAGAGCTTGTCTTTGATGATGAAGCACATCCCATGCATCACCCACCTCAACATTGATGGCATTTCCTGGATCTCAGAGTTGTAAGGCTGATGTTTTTTATGCTAATCATATTACTTTGTAAATTGTAAAAAATGTGCAAGTTGAGAAAAAGTGGATCTACTAAATATAACAAGCTTGGTTGACTGAAGAAGAAGAAAAAAGGTGTGTCACTAGACATGAGTATTGGTGAACATTCTGTTAAAGAAAAGATTTGTTTTAGCTAGATATTGACTCAGCAGATGAATAAAAACAAAAGAACAAAAATCACTGTGATGATTTTCCTGTCACAGCTATTTATGCTTAACCTAACACTGTGATTAGTGTGAAGGTGATTTTGACATCTGATTTGAATATTGACACTGCTGCTTTTTTTGTTCTTCTTTATTTGCTTGTGCAGTGTTGTGCAGCACCTGGCAACCAAGTACTGCAACACTTTTGAATCTTTGGAGCTGGATGGGAATGAGCTGTCGGATAGCACCATCTACTTTGTGTCATTCTGCCATCGCTTGAAGACTCTTTCCATCTCCTTCTGTGAACGCCTCACAGATCTGACTGTCAAGTATTTGCTTGTAAGGCAGTGTTTGCCCCTCTTCTCTGATGTCTCATTTATTAGTCAGTCCTGTCTCTGGTGTTGATACAACAGTTGAACCAGTCTCTCTGGTGGTACTATACTAGTCAGTATGTGGTGATGATGCTCCAGCCAATCTCTTGTGGTAATACAATAATCAATCCAATCTCTGGTGGTAATCGTGTTGATCCAACAAAATACTCAGTCCAATTTTTGGTTGCAACACAGTCACCCATTTTGGTAGTAAATGCCAGTCCAATCACTGTCCACTTGTTCAGTTGTCTTGAAGTGACCCTGTGCAGTTAACAGGATGTTAAAATCCAATTACTATCTAACCATTTGTTCAGCACCATGGTATGGTGGTACATACTGGTACGTGTAATGCAATAGTCAGTCCAATCTCTGGTACTGTGGTAGTAATACAATAGGCAATCCTTGGTAATGAAATGGTAGTCAGTCTAATTAATGATGGCAATGATATGGTCTTTTTGGTAATGAAATGGTAGTCAGTCTAATTAATGATGGCAATGATGTGGTCTTTTTGGTAATGAAATGGTAGTCAGTCTAATTAATGATG
Organism: Alviniconcha marisindica; assembly: GCA_018857735.1. Classification (NCBI taxonomy): domain Eukaryota; kingdom Metazoa; phylum Mollusca; class Gastropoda; family Provannidae; genus Alviniconcha; species Alviniconcha marisindica. The sequence continues at coordinate 415,840 of JABMCL010003766.1, read as the reverse complement.
GCAATGATATGGTCTTTTTGGTAATGAAATGGTAGTCAGTCTAATTAATGATGGCAATGATATGGTCTTTTTCGAGTGGGAATAGTCAATCCAATGGTGGCAGTATGGTTGTCGGCCTGTGGTGGTACCCTTCTTTCATTCAGATTTATTTTTTGTCCAGCGACTCGAATTACCATCTCATTTCCCTCCACCCACCCTTCCATCTCTCCCTCCTGCCCAAACCTCCAGTTCCAAAGATGCTGCAGTGTCATGTTGCAGCGCCTGGAGCATCTGGAGAAGCTGGTTCTGCGGAAGGGGCCAAGCTTTTCCGCAGTGGCTATGATGGAGTTCTTCAGCACGTCCACGGTGCAGAACCTGACCTACCTTGACCTCACTGAATGTCAGCAGCTGGAGGACGAGGGGGTCAAGGCTATCTCACAGAGGTAAGGAGATGGTGGTGTGGTTGGAAGGTTAAGACATTGGCCTGTGGTTTGAGAGGTTTGGGGACTTGCTCTCCCCCCCTCCCCCCCCCCCCCCCCCCCTTTTTTCTTTTTCTTTCTTAGTATCAGGGATTAGGCTCAATGTCTAGTTCTTCAAATGAGATTAAAACATGAGGTCCTGTTTCACAGTTTGCTACATGTATGTGTGTGCAAGTTGAAGAAGCTATGGCATAGGTGACAGAGCATCAGTGGTGGTGAAAAAATATATTTTGTTGATCAATATCTTAGGCAGGTGAATCAGTGTAATTTCATTGTATTTGTTCATATGAAATGAGCCTGTTGGTGCACAAAGAGGTGAAGAAAGAGAGAACGAAAAAACAACAACACACACACAAAAAAGGCAGAATGTTTTGTTCTTCTTGTTGCAATGTGGAACGTAAAGAAAGGCAGTCATTTATAGGGCTGATTTCATACAGGACTGCCCCATCCAGCCATTGCTTGATTAGTGTGCATGTTTGATTGTATGTGTCGTGTGGTTTGATATACTGTTGTGTTTACCTTTAGGTGTGGTTAATGCTGTGTGTGTGTGTGTGTGTTTTTGGTTCAGTGCTATGTTTGTACCATTGTGTATGGTTTAAAACTGTTCAATTTAGGTGTGGTCCCAGCCTGAGGACTCTGTGCCTAAGTTGGTGTTGGAACATCACTGATATTGGCATGGGGGGTGTCGCAAGCAGCTGCCCGTAAGTGTGTGTGTGCGTGTGTGCATGCATGCGTGTGTATGTGTGCGTGTGCGCACACATATATGTGAGTCTGTGCATTATATACATAACCCGTGTCATATACACATGCACAACCTTTTTGTATGTTTGTACATGGTTTGAATCAGCTTTTTTGAATAGGACACTTCATCAGTAATTGGACATCAGAAGATAAGAGAAAAAAATAATCTGGTTGGTGGCTGATGGTTTTGTAAGTGCTTGCTGGGGGTGGGGGTGGGGATGGAAGGGCGTAGAGTCATCTCACTTTTTTTTACAAGGCTGGTGACTTTCATATGGGTTTTTTCTCCACATGGAGTAGTGATGATGATACCTGTGTCAGTGACAATTGTTACAGACGCATGGTGAAGATGTATCTGGTGGGGCTTCACCGACTGGAAGGGCTGTGGCTGCCTGCTGCCATGGAGTCCATGCCCAGTCTCAACTACATCAGCTTTGAGCAGTGCAACGAGGTCAGTACTTGTCTGCACCGAGGGCAGTACTTAGAGGTCAGTACTTCTCCACAAGTTCTTAGTCCATGTCCAGTCTCCATTGCATCAGCTGTGAGCAGTGCAGTGAGGTCAGTACTTGTCTGCACTGAGGGCAGTACTTAGAGGTCAGTACTTCTCCACAAGTTCTTCTTCTAGAGCAGCTTTTCAGTCTGTTGATGTTAGCTGATTGAAGAATACAATTTCACTAAATTCAGGTGGCAGCCTTTACACTGTACAGCATATTGTAGGTCCAGTAGCTCCCACAGTCATATTTAGTTGCTTAAAAGCTCCTGAACTTTCATGACATCTGTGGTGAAACTGTAGGCATTCCTGAAGTACATCACTGGAGTACATCACTGGACATTAGCGGATGAATTATTGAATGCTTGTCTTAGTAAATAAAGAATTAAACTTTTAAAGAAGAAACACGACATTAAAATATGGTTTACAGCACACACTTCCCATGCTGTGGGCTGGCGAAGACCTGTATTTTGAAGTGTTGGGTCTGAGTAAAAAGTATGGATCCCCACTGACTCATGACATGGGGACTGTTCACAGTCTCTACATTGTGTGTCTGTTAGCTTCCATGCTTTTTACATTGGGTGATTGGCCTCTCACTGCAACAGTATGGCTCCTTACAGACCCATGATGTAGGGACTGTTTAGAGCAAAGCATGATGAAGGTTAAATTTGCAGCTGCAAGTGGTATGATGGCAATTTGCACACATGCGCTGTGTACCACTTACTCAGGCTTTCAGAACTGTGACACTTTAAAATGGTGTGAAAGAATGGAGTAACTGTGTGAACACAGTCCATCCTTTTTAAAATACTTTGAATCTTCTTCAGGAAGTTCATGTCATCTTATGTGGACAAGGCTGTAGTAGCCATGAAAGCAGCATTTCCAAGTCCCGTTGCTGTTGATATAGTGTTTCACAGCTGAACATTGGGGGTCAGCCAGTATTTGCAATTGCACGTTGACGCATTCCACAGGGTGAGAGGATTGTGCATGTGGCTGTTTTTTACCACCCCACCACTTGGGCAGCCACATGCCATCTTTGAACAATTTACTTCCATTCCTGGGTCAGATGGATGCTGCTGTGGAAGGAACTTATGATGGCAAAAGATAGTCTCCACATAACTATGCAATGGATAACAACGTTTTAATGTAGCCTTTGTGTCAGCGTGTTGTGACACAGTCCAAGCCGAGGCAGACTTCTAAGTTCTAATCTGTCCAAACTGTCTAACTTATAGTCCTTACCTTGCATGGCTTCATCAGTACATATTTTTTTCTGATTTTGTGTTGATAGTCCTTACCTCTCATGAATCGACAAACAAGGGAGTTATCTGGCGTTCGAAAGACAGCACACAAACACAGCAAGTCATCTACAGTAACTCTCACCTGGCATGCAAGTAAATACAAGGTACATAATATTTATCAGAGGATACAGCTCTGATGCAAAGGTTCAGATTCTTACCTCTCATGACTTCATCAGTAGCTCTTTTGCCTGATTTTGTGGCAGGTGCAGGACACAGTGATTGAGGAAGCAGTGAGAGGCAAACCAGACCTGGTCATCCTCAACTACTATGGGGAGGTGTTCGTCCACAAGAGCCTGCACTAGACCCATGAGCTGGAGACGCTGCTGACACTGAGTGTGCCTTGGGTGTGGTCACTGTTATGTAATCATGCTAAGCGACACCAATCGTGGCTTTGGTGCAGTTGCAATTCTGTGGGGTAGAGCTGTTAACAGATGTGTAAGCTGTGGTCATCTGGAGCTGATGTGGGATGGTGTTAGTGGACCTCAATACTTGCAAGTTACTTGGACATGATCTTATAGACCAATCTTTCAACATGCGCAGATCTGGTCATTTTGTGCACAGTGGAGCAGTTTTGTGGATATCAGTACACCACCTCGTCCAGCTTAAAGACTTGAGAAGCTTGTCTAATCTAATCTTGTTTGTTTGTTTTTATCAGTATTCATTATGTTGCAAAAAATCTGTCAGCACAACTAGGTCTGGAGCTTGTGAATGCCAGTGATCTGATCTCACACTACAGTTCAGGTGTATGGAAAGAAAAGAAAAATGGTCGCCAGAACTGACCTAATCTTTATGCATTATGAAGTATGAACGGTGTTCATTAGTAACACCTGTCACTTATCAACGGTGACGCTGATGGAGACCCAGCCTGGTCAGGACAAAATAGACTGTCTTTTGGGGCTTGCTGGGGCAGTTTTGTTTGCCTGTGTCAGTGCCTCCCTACCTGCTGTTATGGGATCCTATTGCAGGTGCTTGTGTTTCTGTGTGCGGCTTTCTGCTTCTGCATTTTGATTCCTTCCAGTAGTCAGTTGTGTAGATGATACTTCTATTGAAAGGTCCACGTAGAGTTTGTGGAGGAAAAGAAGATGAATATGCAAGAACAAGATTAACAAGCTGCAGCATTAAGACTGAAGCAAATGAATAAACACGAATGGGGGGAGGGGATGCTCCTGCCCCTCCTGCCCCACCAAAAAGAAAAGGAAAAAAAAAAAAGAGGGAAAGGAAGAAAAAAGTGGGAAAATAGAAACCTAAAGTTTTGTACAATACGTCAATAGTGATGAAGACCACACTTGTCATGCTAACAGCTGAAGCAGCTTACTCTTTGGTCATTTCACTCCCAGCACAATTCAGGATAGCTAGTGACAAATGTAGCTTTTGTGCTTAATGTGTGTATTTAGTGAAGAAAAGATAGTTTCCTACAGCATAAAATAACACAAAATATCATAATAAAACAATATTTTTTCATGCTGTCATTGCCTCAGTATGCTTTAAAATCAGAAAACTATGTGTCATGAAAGAGAACAGAAGAGAGTGTAATGCGATAGGGTGAAAGGTAACGGAAATGATCGTTATTATAATGCAGCAGAAAAGAAGAGAAAAGATAAACTGGAACCTTTGATATATAATGAAATTCAATTCCTTGTGCTGCTCTGTCAGTACAACAGTATGTCATGCCATCAGGAAATAATCTGAGCCTGTTAAACTGCAACCATTTCAATCAGTCAGTAGGTCTTTGTTACCACATGTCCGGTAAAATTTCACATGGAATGGGGCGTGCTGTTGAGAGCATTCATAATCATGCACGCATTCAGATTCATATTACAGGTCTGCACATGTGTACATAAAGCGATATATGATTAAGAAGATGTGTAGTGATAAAGCTTAACAGAACAGCACAAAATGATTATTTAACATTAATCTGGACAATCCGGACATCTTGGTTCCCACTGAAACTGAATCATGCTCATTTTATTTTCACCAACCAGAGCATCATTATGTATTCTAATACCAGGATGTACTATGTTTATCTTGTTGTCTTACAATTAATGGTGGTGTGGCTGAAGTATCAAGTAGTCTTGTTATAAAGTCCTCTTATTTTATGACTGTCGGGGGGGAAAAAAGTGACCCGTTTAAATGTTAAAAAGGTGCACATTAAAAAAAAAAAAAGGCATATACATTGTCCAGGTTATGTTTGAGGGTAAAATTACGGTTTAGTGCCTGGTTTGGGCTGCTGTACCCAAAACAGTGACTTACAGATTCATGATGAGTATTTAAGCATTCAGAAATGATGGCAAGTTTAAACTTAACAGTTGGAAATTCTGTCACCATGCAGTTATGTTTGATGCCGAGGTTTGCAGATTATCAGCATCTGGCTTAACAATGTTGTACTACGTACTGTGATGAACACAATACCGTGTAAATTTCATTGATTAAAATACTGAAATAAAAATCTGTTGGGAATATGGGATTGTTATTTCCCTGAAGCTTGATGACAGTTGTAGTTTATTATTTCAAACAGAGTTGTCATATTTTTCTGTCCAGAATTTTTTATGTCACTTTTAGAGTAAATCTTTCACATTGAAACTGCATTGTCTACAATGGTATTCATTTTTGTAATTGTATGTTTATTGCGTGCCTTTTTATATATATTTTTAATCATGTTGATCATGAGGGCAGCCAGTAGCTCAGTTGGCGTGTTCTCACTGAGCAGACATATCTCAAATGTTGGCGGGTGTAGACTTCACTTTGATTCCCATATGGGACTCCCTTCACCTCTAATATGTGGTACCATTTTCTGGACTGGCTGAGTTTTTTTTTTCTTTCTACCAATACTCCAGCTTGCTCTCAGCCCTCTCCCTGCCCCCCCCCCCCCCCCCCCATTTAAAAGCAACAACAAACAACAGTGTGTGCATGTGTGTCTGTGACAAGATAACCAAATAGTTTAAATGTGCCTCCCTCCCAGGCTCATTAAATAAAAGAGAGTATTATGTTCATGTGATCTGTTCTTATGTCGTTTATTTGTGGACCCTTTGTTTGTTTGTGAGAACATTTCATTGTAAATAGCTTTGAAAATGGCAGAGTCCTCTCCACATTTCTGTGATTGGTTCATGCAGCAGTGTTTGATAATTTTATTCTAAATTTGAAATGGATGCATCAGCAACATTTCTGGTTCATTAACACTAATTTATGTAAACATGCATGTATAAGTGGCAATAACTTTTATGCAACCCATCTGCAACCTCATTTTTTTGGTGCCATTTCTACACTTTCTGTTTTTCTGTTGCCTTTGTTATTTCCAGGTTGTTTGCAAGCAGCTCATCTATAAAAAAAAAAAAAAAATCTTTTCCTGTGCATTGTTGGCATAAAATTGGCCTTTTCAATGAATTATATTTGTTGACTGTGATCAATTTTGATTAATATGAGTTTTGTTTAAATTGATTGGCCTCTGTGGCTGTGAGAATAATATCATTGCTTGGTCATTTCAAATAAATATTTTCTTTCTTTCTTCAAAGTGCCAGTTTATTGTCTTCACTTCTCCCCAGTGGTGTGTGAATTGTGAGAAACAAATCAAACTTAAATATTTTCTCCCATCCTCATTGAGAACCAGAAAAATTATGTGGAAATATGTTTACATGTGCTGTTTTACTAAAGTAATCAGGCATTCACATATAATGTGCACACACACACACACACACACACACCACACACACACACACACACACACACACACACCAAGTAAACAAACAATCAGCTGTTTAAATCAGTATAATGGGGTGAATAATACAGCCTTAGTTACATAATGGGTATTGTTCAGGAAAGCTATGCTTCAAGATTCTAATTGAAGTTCACGTTTTCGGTTACTTTGTTCAGGGGAAAAAACTCCTTGAAGAAACAACTTTGCTCTTCTCTCCCTTCATTCATAAGGTTGCAGTTGGCAACAGTTGGATAATTCACCGAAAAAACTTACCATGCAGACCCAGACTGACCTAAACTAATCTGCAAATTATTATGTTCGTTGCTGGGAGTGGAAGACGACCACGACATCATCTGTCCGGGTTGATAGATTGGTTGTGTCAGATCCGTGGATGGCTGTTGATGTTCCGGCGGATCTATAGACGGAATGATGTTGCAAATAGGGCAGATGGGTAGTAGGAGTCTGCTCCTACGGAGGAGAGGTCACCACGGCACCCGTAAGTATACTTGAGGATGTGCTAGCTGCTTCTTCTTCTTCTTCTTCTTCTTCTTCTTCTCTCTCTCTCTCTCTCTCTCTCTCTCTCTCTCTCTCCTCTCTCTCTCTCTCTCTCTCTCTCTCTCTCTCTCTCTCTTTCTCTGTGTCTCTGTCTTTTGTGTGTGTGTGTGTTGTGTGTTTGTGTTGTGTGTGTGTGTGTGTGTGTGTTGTGTTTGTGTGGTGCGTGCTGTGGTGCGTGGTGCGTGCGTGGTGGTGTGGTGCGTGGTGGTGGTGGTGTGTGTCGTGTGTGGTGCGTGTTGCGTGGTGTGTGTGTGTGTGTGTGTGTGTGTGTGTGTGTGTGTGTGTGTGTGTGTGCTGGGTGTGTGGTGATCAGCGCGCCCAGTTTTGAGAAGTTTCGCACTCGCCGCTCGACACTCCTCCCAGTCACACCCAAGGTCAGTCCTTCGAGGCCGCAAGGCAGTCCTACCGCCATAGGTCCACAGGGAGAGACGTCATATCACATGGCTGTAGGCTGCCATCCGAAGGAGATCCTGCACATCCCGCCGCTGAGACGTGTGGTATTTGCTTTGGTTTTTCGTTGCCCAGTGTTCTTTTCCGCCAAAGAACGAAAGAACCACACAGACTTATGAATGCCGTGCGCTCTGGCAGAATTTTTCTGTGCAGTCAGTGATTGCCGAGACTTAAACCGATCGGTTGAATATGACATTGAATCCACGATCTCACTTCAAGTCGAAGTAAAGAAAATAATTATGCAGTGTGTGTACTACATTCTTTAATCCGCGGAACTGAAAGAACAAAACGCATTTTGGTTAAGCTGATAAATTTTTGTATGGGACAATTGCTCGAGGCACGTTTGATAAAAGCCTACGATTTGCTCTGCCATTATGTAGTTGATGTTATACACTAGGCAACTGCCATTTCATTTTTTTAAAAAGAATTCAGTTGTTTTTGTCGAAAACTGAACATGTATTTTTCAAACTGTTGATCAAGTGACATGCATCACCCCCCCCCCACCCCACCCCAGTACATTGGCTATTATACTGTCTTCACGAATGTACGAATTTAGCATATTTACCATTGTGTTGTCTTCAAGTGTGTGCGACTTTGTGTTTTCCTTGTTGTCGCACATTGACAGCAGTGTGCGACCGTCTCGTTATACTGCGTTTACCATCA
>JABMCL010003766.1:365000-400000 GCA_018857735.1 Alviniconcha marisindica | reverse complement strand
AAGGAACGACGAGGAGTGGGAAGCGGACAGAAGACATTTGTACCAATCAAACTGGCGTGCAGTTGGCCCATCCGAATGCTAATCGGGACCTCCTTCTCAGCCTTCTTTCCTGCCTGGAGTGTGGGGTTTCTTTGGCTGTTGCCGTCGTCAGTCTTAGTGATTGTGTACAGCTGAACCTGTGCTAGGTTCCCACCCGCCAAGGTTCCCATCTAGCGTGTATCAGTAAAAAGAAAAAAGAAGAAGAAAGAAAATAGAAGAAAGAAAAAAGAACGAGGAGAAAAAACTTTTGTGTGTGTGTGTGAGATCGTAGCAGCTTGTTCAAAGTATCCTTATTTAATTTCGTAATGTAAAGACGAAAACCTCTGTCTCTCTGTCTGTATGCCTCTCTCCTTTATTCATGCGTATGCGTATTGCAACCATTCAATCTCTGTGTGATCAAATAACCAGTTTTTAAAGAAGAAGAGGAAAAGGGAAGAGGTAGATGAGGGGAAGAAGGAGAAGAAGAATCACAACAACAACAACAACAATCAAATTAATATACGATTCACTGAATGAATTAGATGCTCACATACGAACCTGGACAATGCAGTTACGACGCAACTGCATCAGGCTGTTTGAATGCATTTTGTAGACTATAACCTCCTAGGACGGCAAGAGTGTGACAGCCAAGGACAACACAAATGTGACACAACCTCAAAGGACGACAACCATGTGACTGTAACTTCCAAGGACGACAAATATGTGATGCTCACTTCCAAGGATGACAACAGTGTGACACAAACTTCAAGGATGACACCAGTGTGACACAACCTCCAAGGATGACAACAGTGTATCACAACCTCCAAGGATGACAACAGTGTGTCACAATCTCCAAGGATGACAACCCGTGTACACAACCTCCAAGGATAACAACAGTGTGACACAACCTCCAAGGATGACAACCCGTGTACACAACCTCCAAGGATGACAACCCGTGTGTCACAACCTCCAAGGATGACAACAATGTGTCACAACCTCCAAGGATGACAACAATGTGTCACAACCTCCAAAGGGTGACAACAGTGTGTCACAACCTCCAAAGGGTGACAACAGTGTGTCACAACCTCCAAGAATGACAACAGTGTAACACAATCTCCAAGGATGACAACAGTGTCTCACAACCTCCAAGGATGACAACAGTGTAACACAATCTCCAAGGATGACAACAAGTGTCACAATCTCCAAGGATGACAACAGTGTGTCACAACCTCCAAGAATGACAACAGTGTGTCACAACCTCCAAGGATGACAACAGTGTATCACAACCTCCAAGGATGACAACAAGTGTCACAACCTTTCCCAAAGGGCGACAACCTTGTACAAAAACCTTTTTAAGGTGACAACAACAATCTCCAAGGAAAGGGAAAAAGGGTTCACAACCCCAAGATGACCCAACAGGGGTTTTTGGCAAAACCCCCAAGGACGACATCCAGTGTGACAGAAACGTCCAAGGACGACAACAATGTGACAGAAACCTTTCCCAAAAACGACAACATATGACAAAAACCTCCAAAGAAAGGGAAAAGTGTTTTCACCACCTCCAAGAATGACAACAGTGTGTCACAGTCTCCAAGGATGACAACAGTGTGTCACAACCTCCAGGGATGACAACAGTGTGTCACAGTCTCCAAGGATGACAACAATGTGTCACAATCTCCAAGGATGACAACAGTGTGTCACAACCTCCAAGAATGACAACAGTGTGTCACAATCTCCAAGGATGACAACAGTGTGTCACAACCTCCAAGGATGACAACAGTGTAACACGACTTCCAAGGACGACAACCTTGTGACAATAACTTTTAATGTCGACAGCAATAATCTCCAAGGAAGGAAGGAAATGGGGTTCGAACGCCCAGTTCACCAAGGCGGTTATATCGGGGCGAAACCTCCAAGGACGACATCCACGTGACAGAAACGTCCAAGGACGACATCCATGTGACAGAAACTTCCAAGGACGACAATCATATGACAATAATCTCCAAAGAAGGAAGGAATTTTGATTTTAACGCCCATCTAACCAATTCGGTTATAATTAGGGCGAAACTTCCAATGACGACAACCATGTGACACAACCTCCAGGGACGACAGCCTTGAGAAAGAAACCTCCAAGGACGACAGCCACGTGGCTGTAACCGCCACAGATGACAACCATGTGACACAACCTCCAAGGACGACAACCGTGAGACAGAAACCTACTAGGACGACAACCACGTGGCTGTAACCGCCAGAGATGACAATCAGGCCTCCACGGAAGACAAGGGCTGTGTGACTACAACCACGGACTGGGTAGTTATGTTCCGTTTGCCTAGAAAGACAGTCTTTGCTGTAACTGCCGAAGACCCGGACAATCATGTCTTGTGCGACGACCTCTCGGTGTCTATGACAGTGTCCTCACCGGCTGCCTGAGCGGGTTCTGCGGCAGAAAGGAGAAGTGACTATTTCTATTTAGTGCCGCTGAAGGAGAAGGAGTAAATTGGCTTTTGGTAATTAAGCCGTAGAGGCCGCCTCCCTGCTGTGCCAATTTAGCCTTGTGTACTATCCACCAGGTCAGCGGCCACAGAGTAGGTGGACTAACTGAACTGATCAAGGACCAGACAGGATGACCTTTCCCAAAAGTTGCACGACGTGATTAAAGCGGAGTTAGTTACCCGATATTTGACGCCCAGTCAACCACAGAGGTCGTATGAGGGCGAAACAACCTTCATCAGCATCAAATCACGAGCAAAAAAAGTCTCACTGGCTGCTCGTGACACACGTCATTTGTGTGTTGGAAGAGGACTGGGGGAAAAGTGAAACTGAATGAAGCGGGAAATTAGACAGGCTTTATATTCTTGTAACGCTATCTAGACGAAACGCAGACTGTTCACATTCAGTGAAGATGGAATTTCTGTTGTATTATTTGCAGCGAAGACATTAATTGGGCGGAATGCGACCAGTGGAATGCTAGGAAACGTACAAAACACAAAGGGGAAGGCACGACAAAGGTGGGGACGGTGGGGGGGGGGGGGGGGGGGGGGGGAGGTCAGAATGAGTGGGGAGAGTGGGACTAATACTGTATGTACCGGAGTGATGTTTACAGACAGCCAATGGACTGTACTCAAAGTAAACCTACAGTATTATGAATGAATGGTATTAGGAGTGAAATGAGACCGTATTAATAAAGACAGCACACACACACACACACACACACACACACACACACACACACACACACACACACACACACAATATATATATATATATATATATATATATATATATATATATATATATATATATATATATATATATATATATATATATGAAATCAAAAGCTTTTGCTGCTTCTTTAATGGTAGATTCCTAAAGATTTACTCACAGCAGAATTTCCAAACACAAACATCCCTCCCCCCCTTCCATCCCACAAGTTCGACAACAACGGCAACCTACCAACCAGTCCCTTTAGCACAGTGAAAGTACTGTCAGCAGGGCGCCGAGATTTTTTAACTTCCTCTCAGTGTTTCCAGACTGCGTGCAGGAATCCATGATGTCTGAAATGAGAAGAGTGGCAGGCCGATAAATTGTAAGAATGGCCTCCATGAATAATGGATCGGCAAGGTCACTGGGGAGGAACATTAGGGGAACAGCTTCTGTCCTCTTAACGGACTTGTTGTGGCGAGCGGCGATGCCGGACACTAAGCAGGCAATCTGAATTATTTTAGTGTGGATGGGAAAAGTCAGAAAATCACCGAGGGGAAGTGGGGTGGGGGTGCGGGTGGGGGAGGGGGGTGGGGGTGGGGAGGGGGGCAGAGCTTGAAAGCATATCTAGCACCCCCACACCCTCCCACCCCCCCCCCCCCCCCCCACCCCCATCCCCACCCCCACCTCCCCACCCCCTCCATCCCTCTAATTTTGTTCTAGAAGTAAGAAAAAAAAGCTTTTCTGCTGCGTTTGGTAACGTAGTGTCAGTGGAGTCTCATGGTCCAGGTGAAAAGCAAGCATGATGACTGTCGCCAACTCCCATGAAATTATGTCAAGTGGACTCGGTGCACCGTCTGTGGCATTTGTAGGCACGATCTTGCTACTTCGTTCGACAAACTAATAGGCCTCTACGCATGACTGGTGGCCGATTGCTATGGTCGATCGCATGAAGCAGTGCACACATAAACATAACATTTTCATAAAAGCTTCAGCCGTCAAATTCTACCAGCAGAGAAGCAGACGATGTGCAAGCGGAGCAGAAAGGAAGTCCAATCTGGCCAACGAAAGCGTCGATGAGTGATCAACCAAGCACAGCCGCAGACAGACTGGACAACTACTGGCTGTGTGTGCAGAGCCAGGAAGAGGTGGTCAGCTGAATGTCGCGACAAACTTAACTCGTTCCCTGCCTTTATGACGTCACAAGAACAACAACAATAATAATAATAATAATAATAATAATAATAATAATAATAATAATAATAATAGCAGTCATTTCTATAGCGCCATATCTCATCGACAAGGGTGAGCACACCGCGCTGTACAAAACCAACAATAATGTATACATTAAAAAAACCAAAATAATAAATCATATAGTCATAATATTGTATTCCTCGCACGCACGCACACACGCACGCACACGCACACGCACCCCCTCCCCCCCCCCCCCCCACAACACACGGGCGCACAGAAGAAATGTAACGAGGGGTGAGGGAGGGTAAATAGGGGAGGCAAGTAAGAAGACAGAATTTGAAATCACTTATGGTATTGTTTGCAGAGGTGAGTTTGTAACAGTTTTGAAGACGTGAGACGACTGAATGTGACAGATGTCAGAAGGGAGAGAATCCCATTGCTTTGGAGCACAGTAGGAGAAACGGCGTTGACAGGCTGAGCGCAGCGCGTCCCATTAGTTAAAAGTACCCCAGACGATCTCTCGTTGGGGCTGAGACTTTTAAAGCATTTTATTTTGGGGGAAAGCTTCAGTCAGGTTAAACTCTCTTCAAAACTATACTGTAGGAAGCAAACTGAACCAGCAGCAGGCAAATGCTTTGGCTGTGAAAGGGTTAAACAATAATCACAACATAATTATTCCCCCCCCCCCACTTTCTTCACTTGTTCAATTTTGTATACTTTATTGTCCCATGGGGAAGTGGGGACGTTTCAATAGACAATTCGTTTGCTTTATTTAGTGCCTTTTTTCCATTGTTGCATTTTGTAAACCTTATTGTCCCTTAGGGAAATGGGGGTTTTTCCGTGGAAAACTCGTGTTGTTTTAAATTATTTCCTCTCCTTTTTCCGTTGTTGTAGTTTGCCTTCTTTATTGTCCCATGGGGAAATTGGAATGTTTGCATGGACAATTCAATTTGCCTTATTTCCTCCACTTTTTCCGTTGTTGTATTTTGTATACTTTATTGTCTCAAGGAGAAAAGCCGGAAATATTTGCATGAAATATTCAGTATGCTTTATTTTCTCTTCTTTCTAAGGTTGCTTTATGAATACTTTATTGCCTCATGGAGAAATGGAAATATTTCCATGGTATATTCCGGTTGCCGTCTCACTTGTTTTCATATTTGTATTTTGTATACTTTATTGTCATATGGGGAAATGGATGTTTCCATGGATTAGACAGGTTGCCTTATTTCCTCCCTTTTTTCCATTGTGGTAATTTGTGTACTTTATTGTCCCATGGGGAAATGGAAATATTTGCTTGGAAGGAAAAGCAGCTGTGACAGAGCGGCGCTACCCGATACAGTCCCTGCTGCATAGTGGACAAGACTGAACGCCAAATTGTTGCTTGTATGGAGGCTATGCAGAATCTAGGTCCTATGCCGACAACAATAAAGGAGAATTAAGGGTAACGAAGGGATCAAAATGAGGTAAAGGAATAGTAACCAACACACAAAAGAAAAGCATTCTGAACATGGATAAAGACAAACTGTAAAAGCGAAAACGTCAGTACCACAACGACGACTATGACAACAACAACAACAGCAACATTAGCAGCAGCAGCAGCAGCAGCAGCAGACAACAGCAACAACAAAAGCAACAACTCTCTGAAAGACTACTGTCTGGATTCACTGCATAAGACTCGAAGAAGTGAAGATGCAGCAGGAAGTGATAAAACTCTGTTGCCAGAGTCTCTCGCTGGCGTACGGAGCACACACGTCTGTGTCTGATCACAAGTGGTGAAATTGGCTCAATTTTCCAAACCTGCGGCGAAAAACAACGCGGCCTGCAAAAAGTACAGACGAACTTGTTTTTCTTCTTCTCACGGCTTCGTGCACCCATCCGCCGGCCAAACAGTTGCCGTTTCTGGCAATGTTCGTCATTCGTTTCTGGCCACTCTGGTGTTGTAGTTTGCATTGGCCTAACTCAACTTAAGAGTTAAAAGGGCAAGGCAGCAAAGTACAACCTGAAGAAGGTGGGCTGGCGGACCTAAATATGGCTAGTGACAGGATAAGAGACAAGAAACACTAATTGTTTCCGGTTTGTGGGCCGGGGTCGGGATTGGGGAAGTAAAAGCATGTGTGTCATTGATAATAATAATACTGAATAATGAACAGTGGATATTTCTGGCAGGTTATATATAAAAGGTATGTAATTATGCTGCTAGGGGCATCCGTTTTCGAAGATGTACCTCTGGTGGAGTTTATGCACCTTGTATTTACTCGCATGCTAGGTGACAGTTACCGCGGGCGACTAAGGTCTTCGTTGTTGTGTTCGTGTGACGTCTTTCATAGAGCGCGAATTAACTCCCTTGTTTGTTGATTCTGCGCAGGCGCTCTGGGCCTCGTTCTGTTTTAGATTGGGATATTTCTGGCGCCCCATCTCTCTCCTCTCCCTCCCTCCCCCCTCTCTCTTTCTTTTATGTAGCACACACCTGAGGAGTAAAACGACTTGGCGAGTTCAACGGCCGCAAGCCTTCAAGAGCCTCCCTTCCCCACTTTCTTTTGTAAATAACCAGTCCGGCAAGAGAGAAACGCGGGATCAGCCAATGCGCCTCGGTTTCCAGTGTTGCCTAATTACATCTTATGATAACCTTCATCGCGAAAAAAACCTAATTTACTGATTCAAGGCGAGCGAGATAAGAGTACCAGCAACGCTTGTTATTGCAGCCACCTTATGCACCTTTCCGCCGACGAAGACGAGCTTGGGCGAAGCAGGAAAGGTGGTTGACGGCGAGAGGAAGACGGGAAGGGGAGGGGGGTATATCAGCTGAAGGAGACGGGGGTGCGGAGAGGCTAGCCTATGGCTTATTTGCGGGGGTTTATCAGCATTGAGACGGGAGGTAAAATACTGTGCACGAAGTAGAAACTGATTAAGATAGAGAGAGCGACGAAACGCACGACACAGATCGCTTTATACATTTCAACGATTCAGATAATTCTCGAGTCTGGATGAAAGCTGATATCACATGTGAAGATTCCGCCCCGCCGTGGGGGGCGGGGAGGGGGAGGAGGAGGGAGGGGAGGAGCGGGGAGGGGAGGGTCGGTGGGGTGGAAGGGCTGGATGCAGAACTCCGTTCTCGTCGTCTGTTTACTTGTTTGAATTAGTTCTACGAGAGAGAGAGAGAGAGAGAGAGAGAGAGAGAGAGAGAGAGAGAGAGAGAGAGAGAGAGAGAGAGAGAGAGAGAGAGAGAGAGAGAAGCGGTGGTAGTGGTAGGAATGGTATGTATGGAGGCGGTGGAGATTTTGCCGTATACATGCGTGTGCTTCAGTACAACTGCATCGGCGAATGTGCATGGAAATGTGTCACCGTTTGTCAGTTATTTTCCTTACTATGCCAGTAAGTTGACAGGCGTACGACGAAACGATCAAAGTGTCTGTGTGTCCTTAACCACGAGCTGTTGGTTTGCTCGGATTTCAGAGAAAGTACCTCTGTGGTCGAGCGAAAGTAATGCAGATAAAACCTTACCACTGATTAAACGCAATGAAGCGCTCCCGAACAGAGATGCCCTTGATATTGTTGTTCAGTATTTGGGATCGTACTGATTGGGCAGAACGTCGTTGTTAGACTAATGGCATAATATGTTGTGTTCGGCTTTACCGTCAGCGCCAGGATTACTTTCAGTCAGAGTTATCTTCGTGACATCACAGAAACCCTCCTCTTAATGACGTGACAAACCCCACCAGTTACAGAAGCCTCCTCATCTTGACATGACAAACCCATCACAGAAATCCTCCTCTTCTTGACATGATAAACCCCATTACAAACACCCTCCTAATGACAAAAAACAAAACAAAAAAAAACAAAAACCGCTACAGAAACCCTTCTCTTAATGACAAGACAAACCCCATACAGAAACCTCTCCCTACTTGACATGACAAATCCCACTTACAGAAATCCTCCGAAAGTTGGTGTGCAGTTGCCAGAATAGTGGGTAACGCTGCCGTGTGTACATTGTCATGTGGAGTAACATTTGCTTCCTTTTCGGAAGATCCCAAGGGTTGAGGATCCAGAGACACTATCTGCGGACACAAAGCCAAGGACATCACAGCATCGATCGCTTGGAGGAGAAAGGCATGTAAAGAGGAAGCGCTGGAGCCCCCTGAAGGGACGAGCGGGCTATCGTCAAAAGATCAGACGAGCATTGGAACTGTTTCAAAGGCAACACAGTGGATACCTTTGAGTGACGGGGTGGAGCGCATATGGGATTTCCCAAGCAGGTGAAGATAATCTTTAACCGAAGTGAAGCACTGGCCCACTGCAAATCGTCTTTATCCACTACTGGGTGAACCTCAGGGTTTTCGACAAGATGCGTGTGCTAACCAATAACAACAACAAACACGATGAAAACAATTCAGATAGATATAACACATGCTAGCACGAATCGGATAATGCTGTTGTTGTTGTTTATATTTGTTTTTTGTTAAGTGATGGCAGTTTTTTTTATCACTTGGTCTTTGTTTGCATTTACTCATGGTAGTGTTTTTGTTGTTGTTTTTGGTCTTCTGATCGGTGTTTCTGTGGTTTGATGACAGTATTTGCCTTAACTGTTTTTAACATCTTCATTTCTAATATAACACTATAATAATTTCACAGTGTATAACAACGAAACGGTTTACAGCAGTAGGAATTTAAATAAAACAACAACTTTTTATTGTATCTGTTACAGTATGAGAATTCTGAATGCATCAAAACCGAGAAAGACAAAATAGTAAAGAACATTTTTTCTCATGGCACTCCCCACCCAGGGACAGCTTACACGCATCTTTAATTCCAAACGTACGCGTACATTAAAACAACGACAGCGCCGTTCACGGGTGTAGTATATTATCCCCTACTCACGCCACCGCTCATTATAACAGGTATCGTCTGACAAATGCAGGCAATGTAGAAATACATATCTTAATACCCCCAGCGATACCTTGGCAACGTGTGTGTAGACGTTAATTAGCCAAAAGAAGTCTTATCTCCCCCAGCCCCGGAGGTCTCCTGCATTGCGAGTGGCCATCGTGTCTTCGTGGGGTAGTTTCTGCCTCCCCCACCCCTTCCCCCACCCCTCCCCCACCCCCTCCCCCACCCCTCCTCCGCTGCTCAGCAAGAAACGTGATAAGAGTCTCGTTGAGGGAGGATAATTAATTGACCTCTGTCCGGAGCTTAACGATGTACGTCTGCTATTGTTGATCCGTCCTTGAAGCATAGCGCATCAATTCTATGTATTCACCTTTGTTCTAGCGCATCAATTCTATGTATTCACCTTTGTTCTAGCGCATCAATTCTATGTATTCACTTTTGTTCTAGCGCATCAATTCTATGTATTCACTTTTGTTCTAGCGCATCAATTCTATGTATTCACTTTTGTTCTAGCGCATCAATTCTATTATTCACTTTTGTTCTAGCGCATCAATTCTATGTAGTCACTTTTGTTCTAGCGCATCAATTCTATGTAGTCACTTTTGTTCTAGCGCATCAATTCTATGTAGTCACTTTTGTTCGCTTTAACATGTCTCTCATTATAACATGATGTATTGCTTTTATCGGATTCACCATCAAATCTCCCACTTTTTTGTTGTTGGACAGCTTTGCATATTGTTGTTGTTGATTTGTTTGCTTGTCGTAATGCGAGTCAGCTGATGAGATGCTTTTTTTGTGTGTGGTTTATTTATTAGCTTATCTTTCTGTTTATTTGTCTTCTTTAGCTTTAGATATACTTGCCACTAATAAATTCATTTCTTATTTACGTAGACACTACTCACTACTAACTACTTACGACACTTGGTATTAACTTATTGATTTAAAATTTACTAATATGTTAATCACACACACACACACACACACACACACACACACACACACACACACACACACACACACACACACACACACACACACACACACACACACACACACACACACACACAATTTGTTCGTTTAAAAAAATCATGATTGACTAATGACATTTTTGTTGTTGTTGTGGTTGTTGTTGTGTTGTTGTTGTTGTTGTTGGCGGCGGCGGTGGTGGTGGTGGTGGTGTGTGTGTGTGTGTGTGTGGTGTGTGGTGTGTGTGTGGTGTGTGTGTGTGTGTGTGGTGCGCGCGCGCGCGCGCGCCTGCGTGAATGAAACTGAAACTGGTAAAGCACGCGCGCGCGCGCGCGCGACAACACACACACACACACACACACACACACACACACACACACACACACACACACACGCCGTACACCCACGCACGCACGCAAACTCACACACACACACACAAACACACACACACACACACACACACACACACACACACACACACACACACACACACACACACACACACACACACACACACACACACACACACACACACACACACAAGACGAAAACAGAAATCCCCAACAACATGCACGTCATATCCGTGAACGGCCCCAATGCATTGCCCATGCACAACATTCCGGGGGTAGGTCAGCTGAGGACGGCGGGGTCATGGTGAGTGTTGGCTGGACGTCACGATAAACGAGCACTGATACCGAGGCCCGTTTTTACAGTCCCTGCTGATACGGTGGTGGTCAGCGCACTCACCTTGCCACGGGACAGGCGTAGCAGTGGAGCCTGCTGGACTGAGCAGCCTGGTGACTAGTCGGCATAGACTAGCACTGAATGTTATTTTTCAAGATCCACACCAAAGTGACTGTAGTTTTAATAATCATAATGAAATATTCAAAGAGGGCGAGCCTCTAACATGAAAACAGAGCTCGAAGCGCTCTGTACAAAATTCAAATAAAACTACATGCACACGTTGTGACACCTCAAGCGGAAAACGACAATAGCCATGAACAATCTGACTTAAACTAGAAATTCAAATCACAAGAAACTAAACAGGCGAGACCTACATTACACACAAATACACACACGCGCGAGCACACGAGCACCCCCGCGCGCGCACGCACGCACAGATACGCACACGGCACACGCACAGAGAGAGAGAGAGAGAGAGAGAGAGAGAGAGAGAGAGAGAGAGAGAGAGAGAGAGAGAGAGAGAATATTTTATTACACAGGGATAAAGATTTAAAGTAAAAGTCCAAGGTTTTTATGTATGCAAAATGACCATCGAAATGATTGACAAATGAGTCACTAGTTTCAGATTTAATGGGGAAATTTTTTGTTGTTGTTGTTTAATTGGGTTTTTAATCGATTTTATTTTCTGTAGGCTGGCTGAAACTACAGTCTCGGGTTCTCCATCAGTCACGTGACTTTCCCGAAATGACGTCAGTCTGGAGAGTCTGTGCGGTTACCATCTTAGATTCTTCAGTAAACTGTGTATGCGTGTGGTCGACAAAAAAAGTTAACTATGCCGGCCTACTGTGTTGCCGCGAACTGTAACAATTCGCAGACGACCCCAGGTATAACAATGCACGAGCTCCCGCGCAATCGACCCGCAGTGAGGCGAAAGTGGATTGAATTTATACAATTCAAACGAGCTGACTTTCTTGCTGCGCCGCATCACGCCCATTTGTGTAGCGAGCACTTCAGTGAGTGCGATTTGCGCAAACCCCATGGAATACCGCATGGGGTTTGCTTCGAAGCTGACACGATGTTCCGGTACTCTTTCAAAATCCTGCCTGACAGGCTCAAACTGATACGGCTGTATCCTTGTGGGTCTCTCGGGCAAAGTATCAGTTTCGTCTTCACGACAGAAAGAAAACATGCCGGTGCAAAACCAAGACAGTTCGACAATTTCATGGTCGCCGAGTGGTAAACTTGATGGTGGTGTGTTTGGCTGGAAGGGGCATACACGAGATTCTGTAAGGACTGATCCTCAGCACAACACAGTATCATGGTATTAAGATGGTCTAAGACTGATGGATTCATTTTGTGTGTGTCTTCGAAGGGGAAGGGGGGGGGGGGGGGGGGGGCAAAATTATTGGAACAACTGTATGCATAAACCACTAACCTGAAAGACAAAGCCGTAGGCCGCAGAGGATTAGATACCAATCGCTATGACCTATATGTATGAAAAGCAAATAGCCCACTTAATCGCGTTTATCTTCTCAAACATTCGGCATGTGTGGAGAACAAATAGGATCATCAGGCCTATACTGTACGCTTTTAAAGTTATTACCATTATTACTATGTATGACTCATATATTGTTTTCTGCTTCAAGTCCTGAAAATAATGGGTACATGCTGAGATAAAACAACGTAAGTAAAAAACAAAGAACATGAGGGAGAGGGAGGATAAAGTATAATGAGAGAGAGAGAGAGAGAGAGAGAGAGAGAGAGAGAGAGAGAGAGAGAGAGAGAGAGAGAGAGAGAGAGAGAGAGATACTGGTAGACATGCCCTCCTCCCTGTTTCGTAAAGCAGACGAAATGATTCAGTTTATTTGACCTTTTTTTTGTGTGTGTGTGTGTGTGTGTGTTGCTGGGTTTTGTTTTAAAGTGAGAGAGGGTTGACATTAATGTTGTTCTGGGTTTGTCAGCACTAGACACATGCCCGTATTTAGGGTTAAATGTGAAATAAGCTCATTTGTAACCCCTCACTCATCCTCTTTCCCTCCCTCCTTCTCGTATTACCGTCATAGCTGCCAAGGGAGAATGATAAAACTGTTACGAAGGTGATGAATTTGTTGAAATATGTCCACTTTCTGTCATTCTTTTTTTGACGTTTTAACAAGTCAAGCGAAAAGTCAACATACACACACGTTCCTACGTATGTACGCACGCACACACACACCTAAGCACGCGCGCGCGCACACACAGACCGATGAGAGAGAGAGAGAGAGAGAGAGAGAGAGAGAGAGAGAGAGAGAGAGAGAGAGAGAGAGAGAGAGAGAGAGAGATGCAGACAGACAGACAGACAGACAAACAGACAGAGCTCGAATTCGAACTTTATTTTACAAGGATTTTACAAGGACTGTAGTTTAGGTTCAGTCAAAAACCCGTCTAACAACTAGTCCTTGCTAAGCTACTGATGAGTAAATATAAAATTACAGGCATTATTTATATTATATACATATAGGCAGAATGAGTGAGTAAAATTTCGTACATGAAAATTTCCACACAAAACATAGCGTGTTCACAGCGCCAGATGCACACATGCATACGTCACTGAGTTATACATTATGAGCATACAACCATATGAGAGAGAGAGAGAGAGAGAGAGAGAGAGAGAGAGAGAGAGAGAGAGAGAGAGAGAGAGAGAGAGAGAGAGAGAGAGAGAGAGAGGTGGAGTGAAGGGGAGGAGGCGGGCCGGGCGCTCAAGTTCTGATCAGATTTGACAAGGATATTTCTCTGCTTCTGTCTTTCAGTACGAAGCGTAAAGCTACGGCTAGTACAGCCAGATCTACAATGTTCCTATTTTGTAATAAAAATGATAATGATGATGATGACCATCACTATCACCATAATAATAATTATTATTATCCTAGAATATCACACTCCATAATCATCATCCAGAAAAATGATAAATTAATAAGTTATACACCAATATTTTACTCCCATGTACCACAAACAGTTCCCAAACCATAACAAATTCCAGTTAAAAACAAACAAAATTTCACAAATTTCACGCACAAGATACAACGCCGCCTTCAACTTCAAATCTAATTCAAAAGCTGGGTCTAGAAAATAAACATACAAAAAGCAGTTTGGTATGCTCAAAAGGTAAAACAAAAATGCGACCTATGCTTGAACAGAACACTTCACAACCAGTCAGGTTAAGTCAGCCTTCGAAACCAAAAAAGTGGCACTGGCAAAAAACAACAACAACTGGCCATCCACTCCAGTGCATCAATTTCATTTTCCCCAAATCCTCTTTAAACGAAAATGACGTGTGTGTAATAACAGTCAGTCGGAATTGTATTGTAATCTCTCTCATATGAGCCGTAACGACATTGGCGTTTGACACTGCGGTAAATATTAACCAACCAACCAACCAACCAACCAACCAACCAACCAGCCAACCAGCCAACCAACCAACCAACCAACCAACCAACCAACCAGCCAACCAGCCAACCAACCAGCCAACAAACCAACCAACCAACCAGCCAACAAACCAACCAACCAACTAACTAACCTGCGATAAATATCAACCAACCAACCAACCATCTAACTAACTAACTAACTAACTAACTAACTAACTAACTAACTGACTGACTGACTGACTGACTGACTGACTAACTAACTAACTAACTAACTAACTAACTAACTAACTAACTAACTAACTAGGCTTTAAAAGGAAATAGTCATCGCAAACTGTCCAGGCAGATGAGATTGAAATATAAGCTTTAAGCTAAGGATTTTGTTTTTGAATGATCGCTTGATTCAAAATTGACCAGTAACGATTAGCGGGACCGGCCGCCAGACAACAAGTGCCCTAGCTCGCATATGTATGAAACACGCATCACCTCTTTTAGGATCAAAATGAAAGAGGCCGCAGGATGCCGTTGGGCGGTAGGCCAGCTGTGACAGTTGACAATGGTTTCTACATCTATGTTAGCTGTCACTGACGAAAATCTGATTCAAAATATATAATAAAAACAACAGGGCATTTTACAACCAAACCCTTGATTTAAAAAATGTTTTTGTTTTGTTTTGATCTCTGCTTGTTGGAGAAAGGCCTTCTTCGACAAGATATACTTTTAGAAGGCTGTATTTAACGGTAGAGCTATTTTGGCCAAAATGAAAATGAGACAGTGAGTGTGTGTCGTTGTGGGTACGCTGACATGAGGACAGATACAATTTCTTGTTATGTCTCTGTTCGTATTTTTTAAGTCTTTCTTCGTGGAGGCAAGAAGTATCCTCAGCATGAACCTCTTTCCTTACCCTGTAGAGGATGCTGCTTCACTGCATATCGTGGATCCAGTAAGACCCAGAGTTATTTTCAAATGCCCCAAAACAAATGCGTAGTTTCATGTCTACATATATCTATTCTGTGCAGTCTCTACGTCGCAGACCTATGCTTTGCAGTATTCGTTTTTTTAAGTATGGGTCCAAACACACCCCTTGGCATCGGGACTGTGTAGCTCAGCGGAGAGTTGTAGTACCCAGTCCTACGTCGGGGGTCTGTGAGCAACCTCTTTTTGTTTTTGTTTTGAATAGGCCTCGCACTGCACCATATTGTTTCTGGTCCTCACATATCCACGACACAGGGACTGGGTAGTTTAGAGCGTAATACTGACTACGAAAATAAGACACGGTTTTGAAATGAGTCAGCGACTGACTAGAGGGGGTCAAGGAAAAATCAGACTCTGGCTCATATACATGCCTTCTATGCCCCGTGACAGGTGACAAGTTATAGTTTCTGCCAGATGACAAACGTAGACTGACTGATACAGTTTAGTTCCCAGGGGATCAATTTTAGGACATATCAACAGTAACCCCCCTTCCCCACCCCAAACAAGGAGAAACTGGAATTAATGTCTCCGGAGTTAACGCAGTCAGTCGTTGGCAGAGTGCTTAAATCGGTGCAAAGACTCGGGGGGAGGGGGAACCAGTTATTGCTCTACCACAGTGAACAGTGAACAGCGAAACAAAAGCAGAACAGTCTGTCGTTGGCAGAGTGCTTGATTAAATCGGTGCAAACACGCGGAAAAACAGACCAGTTATTGCTCTAGCACAGTGAACAGTGAAACAAAAGCAAAACAGAAAGGAAAGCAAATTTCTGCGACAGCTGAGACTCGCTTCATTTCCTTTGTGCATCCAAGCCACACAAGTTACGGTGACGAGTTCTTACTGTCCCGTTTGTCTCCCTTCTCCACTATGCTTCAAGAGTAATCGGCCTTTCAGTGTGAAATCCAAAACGGATTTTTCACCTGTCCCAGACTGTGCATTCTTACACGGCCAGGGGACATAAACTAGACAAGTGCAGACAACTTGCTGTTACTTCGGAGCACCCCACCTCTTCCCTGGTGATGAGATTTGAAGGACTGAGCAGATAAAGCAACAAAACAAGCGTAAACTAAACAAATTTTGCACAAGGTTCCGTCTTAATTATTTTTGGTGCGGAGAGGAAGTTCAGCCGAGAAACGTGCAAGGAAGGCAGTTATTACGCGCAAGATGTCTTGCATTGTTTACAGGATGCAGGCCACGGTTTACTATCCTTCATCTCAAACAGACGCAACAAAGACAGAATCATAGGATATGTGCCCTTGTTGTGGTCAGGGCTCTTATTATATTCGTTTGTTTCAGTTTTACGTGCCGGCTTAAAAAGGCAACGCAAATCCTGGTGTGAAGAAACAAACAGCAGCATTTGAAACAACAGTCGCTTTATTCCGTTTGTCTTTTACACAGATCTTCTGCTTTGAAGCCAAGCAGTTGATATCTAGACGATCCCTGCAGACGAAAAATCGGCACAACTGCAAGAACTCTCAATTCAAACCTGTGTATTTTTCTGATTCTCCCCCCGTTCAACACAATAATACTAGTCAGTGTCATGACTTGGCCTAGCGGTTAGGCGTTAGGCTGGTAACAGAGGGACAGCGGTTCGAATCTGCTCCGGTTCTCCTTTGTCTTCAAGCGTTGTGGTCTATGGACACTGTCTTGTGACTTTGTTCCTCACAATTAATGAAACATTAAAATGGCTCTGATCGCTGCCCATCTTAATGCAGGAGTCATTCTGGTGGTGACAGTGTAGCGATAGGTATATAATCTTCCTCCCCACCCCCCCCACCCCCCACCACATACCCACTCTCCCCTTCTCCCCGTCCCCAATAAGCCTTGTGGTTTCTGTGGACGTTAAGCAACATGTTTACTTTACTTAGTATTGATTGTGACTGAAAAGCAGAAGCACTTTGTCTTGTTTTGCATTATTGGTATTATATTAAGAGCATGTATTTGTGTTTGTGTGTGTGTGTGTGTGTGTGTGTGTGTGCGTGCGTGCGTGCGTGCGTGCGTGCGTGCGTGCGTGCGTGCGCGCGCGCGGTGGGCGTGTGTTAGCTATTTATATCGCATTTTACTGACTTTTTAACAATGTGAGTGTGAGTGTGTGTGTGTGTGTGTGTGTGTGTGTGTGTGTGTGTGTGTGTGTGTGTGTGTGTGTGTGTGTGATGGAGCGTGCGTGCGTGCGTGCGTGCGTGCGTGCGTGCGTGCGTGCGTGCGTGCGTGCGTGCGTGCGTGCGTGCGTGCGTGCGTGCGTGCGTGCGTGTGTGCGTGCGTGCGTGCGTGTGTGTGTGTGTGTGTGTGTGTGTTGTGTAATCCGCGATTTCCTACCAATCTTTAACATATGGGATGTTTTATGTTTTGTTGTGTTTACTACTGCCAAACGAATTTCTCCACGGGGAATTAAAGTTGTATATTCCTTCATACACACATGAACATACATGGATAGGATGTTGTTGTTTTTCTCAAATCTTGCAAAAACATCAACGAGACCACCAAACAACACCAACAACAAAACACACACACACAACAAAACAAGTCAAAACGAAACAACGTGCGTGCGTGCGTGCGTGCGTGCGTGCGTGTGTGTGTTTGTATGTGTGTGCATGCTTGCACTGTGTGTGTGTGTGTGTGTGTGTGTGTGTGTGTGTGTGTGTGTGTGTGTGTGTGTGTGTGTGTGTGTGTGTGTGTGTGTGTGTGTGTGTGTGTGTGTGTGTGTGTGTGTGTGTGTGTGTGTGTGTGTGTGTGTGTGTGTGTGTGTGCGCGCGCTCCCACGCGCGTGTGTGCGTGCAAGCAGAATACTCTAAACAGCAAAGATTGATTAAAAGAAAAAAAGAAAAAAAGGGGCTTGTTTCATCACATCGGTTGCTGGCCATTTCCCATGACGGTTAGTTCACCTTAAGATTCCAACACTGTGGCAAGACAAAAGAAACAGCATTGATAAAAGATCCTTCTTCAATCTCTACTTCGAATCAAGTATCAAAATAGCGTGCCGTCGTTATCGACATGCCATTGATCATTTTACACTGAAAACGGTCGTAGATCTGTCTTGCACGTAGTGAGAGAGGTATTGATTTCAAAAAGCGATCTTTATCTAATATTGTGACATTTTTCTGCTAATGATTAACTGACGTTGAAAGAATCTGTGGGTCTTTCTTTTGTTCTTTCTGCGACGCGTTGATTTCAAACAGCGATCTTTATCTTACGTTGTCGTATTGTTCTGCCTCACGTAATCCACAGAAACAAGTATATTCTATTGTTGTTACCACAGTACGGTTACCTTTCGCGACATGTTGCCTTCTCCTTCTCTCTCCCTCTCTCTCTACAGTTTTTAAGACTCGCAAGAGACTTGATTATTATATCATTAAAATTAAAATAAAAAAGAAACAGAAGAAAGAAACGAAATAGATACTCAAGTTACAAAGCAATCTTTCGGACCTCCTAACTGGACCAGCATCTTTCGAGTCGTTACAAAGTGTAAAGCCTTGCTTGTGGTCATTTTAGACCTTCACTCGTTCAAATATTTTGGAAATGATTAACTGCTTGCGTTTTGAAATAGTTTAACAAAAAAGAAAATAATAATAATAATAACAATAATAATAATAATAATAAATAATAATAATAATAATAATAAGAAGAAGAAGAAGAAGAAGAAGAAGAAGAAGGAGAAAACAAAAACCAACAAACAAACAAACAAAAAACAACAACATGCGACAAATAGCCTTTGGGCTACAGATGACAATACATCGCTGTTGACTGGCAGACAGTATGCAGTGTGTTGCACAAATGAAAGATGTAAGACAAACCCACACTGTCTTAGACAATTGTTTTCTTTATTTTATATTAAGCCACGAAGGGCAATCTGACCCACCGAAGACGAAGGAAAAAATACACGGCATGGGATTATTGCAGGAAGCACGCTGTTGAAATAACAACCGTAATCATTGTTTTATCAAGATGACTTTTCCACCTCTTCCTTCTGGTCTTCTGTTAAGACGACAGACCCCCCCCCCCCCCCACCACCCCCACCACCACCGTCACGAAGCACCATAGCCATCACCACCACCAGTCCTTCCATGTCGTTCCTCCTTAAAAACAGAAACGAGAGAAAGAAAATGGCACCCAGAACTGGATACTTTCTCAACACTATCAAATCCACCCGGACAAAGCCAGCATATCCCGAGTGGCGTCCTTCCGGTGACCACCCAGGCAGCAGTGGCAACGGCCGCGCTCGCCACCACGAAGGCAACATCGCCGGCATCGTGTTTCCCGCGCCGACGACAATCCTGACACGCAACTCGAGGAAAGGTTACAAATCGTTTACACACGAGAAACAAATAACGAGCAGAAAAACAGTTCCAATTTCAAGCGTTTTACCACAGAGATGGTTCCGAACATCCCCCACAGAGTGCCGGCGAGGGAAGCGTTGTTTGGCACGCAAGCTCGTAACGTGAGCATCACTAGGCTGACACCGCGGGGAAACTATCTATGTCCTCTTCAATATTACTTCTTCGTTTCTTCCCCGCCAACTGCATGCAAATGCAGCTGTCGGGTTTGGAAACGTGCTGACTCATTTGTCCTGAAACCGTACGGCGCCGAGCACTCTTGTACACCCACCGGACACCCATGAAAAGGGGAAGCACACCGTGTAAAAATTGGTCCGTGAGCGTGCTTATGTTTTTTTGTGTGGTTTGTTTAATACTTCTTACTGTCTGTGGAGGTTTTCGATGGGTGTGCCACCATCTGCGGCGTGGGTGTTATCTAATAGAAATTTTGATCACCTGCGTGTTGACTTCTGTACTGCTCAAGAAATATTTCTCAGAATCGTTACTTACTGCCTGCTCTTGTGGAGCAGATTACCAACAGACAGACAGACAGACAGATGCACACACTTACACACACACACACACTTACACACACACTCACACACACTTACACACACTTACACACACACACACACACACACACACACACACACACACACACACACACACACACACACACACACACACACACACACACACACACACACACACACACACACACACACACACACACACACACACACACACACACACACGCACGCACGCACGCACGCACGCACGCACGCACGCACGCACGCACGCACGCACGCACGCACGCACGCACGCACGCATCATAATTATAACGTAACGACTTCTCGTCAGTTTTTTGTTTTGGAGTGTTGCCAGTAAAACCAGTCAACCCTGCGGAGTTGAGCTTTCATGGTGATCTGGCTACTTCGTGTCAGTTCTTCGCAGCTTAGCCCATTCCCCCTTTTTTCGGACAGACAGACAGAGAGAGAGAGAGAGAGAGAGAGAGAGAGAGAGAGAGAGAGAGAGAGAGAGAGAGAGAGAGAGAAGAGAGAGAGAGAGAGAGAGAGAGAGACAGAGACAGAGAGAAGAGAGAAAAACGAGAGAGAGAGACAGAGAGACAGAGAGAGACAGAGAGAGACGAGAGAGACAGAGAGACAGAGAGAGAGACAGAGAGAGAGAGAGAGAGAGAGAGAGAGAGAGAGAGAGAGAGAGAGAGAGAGAGAGAGAGATTGAGAGAAGAAAAGAAATGGATATGTCAAGCTGAGAAGCTGTCAGGGAAACACATCTCAACATTGAATTTCCTCTCCCACACCCCCCACCCCCTCCAACAGCAGCAACTCCCGGAAGCAATC
Source organism: Alviniconcha marisindica (assembly GCA_018857735.1). NCBI lineage: Eukaryota > Metazoa > Mollusca > Gastropoda > Provannidae > Alviniconcha > Alviniconcha marisindica. The sequence goes on along the minus strand of JABMCL010003766.1, from coordinate 379,008 downwards.
GGCGTTAGAGGGAAGGGAGATCACCAACAAGATTACATCACACCGGAACTCTTCGGCGTAGAAAATTTACAGCGGCTCCGTTTCGGAAAATATTGATAGATCCGAAGTGTTGCGAACAGAAAAGACGGCTCATCGCGTTCAAACCGACAATCGGACAGAAGACTGGAATAGTAGTTCCGCGGGCAGAATATCGAAGAGGAAACGTTTTTTGGGTGCCTATCTCGCCATATGATCTTCAAATGAAGGGGTACCGGGACGAGGGTGTTCATTCGTCAAGTTGTCAATCAGGGCTGAAAGCTGGCTAGCGGCTGATTGGCTGCTGGATAGCGAGGTCCGGAGGATCATGGGAGCACGTCGGCGCGTTATCACTTGCCGTTGCTGGCACTGAGGGCGACTCGCACGGCGTCGGTCCCCAGAGAGTTCCCTCCGATTCCGAGCTCGGGGGCAGAGAAGAGTTATGGACCGGGGTTTTTTCCCCTCCAAAATACAGACAATCTCGGGTTTGAATCTTTTTGTTTTGCACCGGAACGGGCCCATTACTGGTCTATTCTTAAGCTCGAGAGGAAAATAAGAGAACATAACTACAAATGTCATGTAATGTGAAAGAATATCTATAAAACGTCTACACCTTCCCTTCCATAAACCCGAAGCACATACTAATTCCTCTTACCAGGCTCCAGCTTTCTTGAACCAACTTCCTGTTTCTGTCCACCTCTTGTAAGTGCTTTCAAATCTTCTTTGAAAACCTTTTTCTTTACAAACACCTTTTCTTCGGTCACCTTGCCCTGAGATGCGCGCGCGCGCGTGCGTGCGTGCGTGCGCGCGCCGGCGTGTGTGTGTGTGTGTGTGTGTGTGTGTGTGTGTGTGTGTGTGTGTGTGTGTGTGCGCGTGTGTGTGCGTGTGTGTGCGCAAGTGCTTGCGTGCGTACGCGCGCGCCTGTGTTTGTGTCTTGTATCCATTGGATCTTGAAAACATGTACATTTAAGGAATGTCTTAGCGCTTAAGGCCTGTGCGAGGTAGGCGCTTTAAGTACCGACTGTTGTTGTTTTTTATAATAAAAACAACAGGGTCGACAAAGGTGTACAGAACTATAAGAAAAAAGAAAAAAGAAAAAAAGAAAAAGCAAAAAAACAAACAAACAAAACAAAACAAAACAACAACGAAAACCAGCTAATAGTATAAACAAATAACCTGCAACACTTCATTTAACATCTTTTTCATCACTTCCACAAATAACGGGTCCTACACTGTTTCAAATCGTTCCACCGCCGTCAAAGCAGGAGATAGTTGGTTTGGTTAAACTTGTTTACGTCGAGTTGTCTCCGAAGAGGTACTGGCGGGGATCGAGATCCCAGGACGTGGGGTCAAGAGGGAGACTATAACTACCGCTGCACTCTCACCACCAGAATGACTCCTGCATTAACATGAGCAGCAACGGGAGCCGTTTTCATGTTTCACTAATTGTGAGGGGCAAAGTCACAAAGATTGTCCACAGGCCACAGGTTTTGAAGAGAGAGGAGAGCCGAAGCGGAATCGAACCGTGAAAAGTGCAATGTGAAGCCCAGATTGGAATGTATCAATGGTCGACATCCACCTTCAAAAACTCCGGTTGATGTACCGCCCTGGACATGCCGGAAGGAAGGGAAATGACCGAGCAGACAGAACTCCACCTCAGCTCCACACCATCTCCTTGCTTCACTGCCTTGTACTTCAAGCCACGACTACCCGTAGATTAGCTTCTCACCACAGCCACATGTTTAAATTCTTCACCATCACTTTGACCTGCATTCTGACAGCACGCAGCTGTTATTTCGTACTCTTAGCTATGTGTGTTGTTGCTCCTGTTTGAAGAAAGGAAAGAAAAATGAAGAAGATTAAAATGCCGACAAAGTTCACTTGTGCGTTTTCTCTGTTTTCGTCTGTGAGTTTAGGAAATATTGCTCTTCGTCACGGCTGAGCTGCATAAGTTTACAGCTTAGTGGTCATGATTGTTTAGATTGAACGTACCAACACAGAGATAGTGGAAACGGACCTCTGTCTCCATTATCTGTGTTGCTAAAAGTACCAACACAAAGATAGTGGAAACGGACCTCTGTCTCCACTATCTGTGTTGCTAAAAGTACCAACACAAAGATAGTGGAAACGGACCTCCTGTCTCCACTATCTGTGTTGCTAAAAGTACCAACACAGAGATAGTGGAAACGGACCTCTGTCTCCACTATCTGTGTTGCTAAAAGTACCAGCACAGAGATAGTGGAAACGGACCTCTGTCTCCACTATCTGTGTTGCTAAAAGTACCAGCACAGAGATAGTGGAAACGGACCTCTGTCTCCACTATCTGTGTTGCTAAAAGTACCAGCACAGAGATAGTGGAAACGGACCTCTGTCTCCACTATCTGTGTTGCTAAAAGTACCAGCACAGAGATAGTGGAAACGGATCTCTGTCTCCACTATCTGTGTTGCTAAAAGTACCAGCACAGAGATAGTGGAAACGGACCTCTGTCTCCACTATCTGTGTTGCTAAAAGTACCAGCACAGAGATAGTGGAAACGGACCTCTGTCTCCACTATCTGTGTTGTTAAAACTACCAGCACAGAGATAGTGGAAACGGATCTCTGTCTCCACTATCTGTGTTGTTACTATCAATCCAAACAGAGATCCGTCTCCACTATCTCTGGTAACAACGAGAAGAAAATGTAACTATTGAGACTCACTGCGATTCCTCGTTCTTTGTTAGAACTGTTTCACGCCGACTCGTCTCCGGAAGGGGTCACTGTATAACTAGCGGGGTCAGAGACCCCCGGAGGACTGGGGGTACAAAGCGTGTTGGGTAGGGGTGGAAGACTATACAAAACACCACACGTCATCATGAGAAAGATTTTGCGTTAAGGTGGATAGCGGCGATTGAGAGCCCCATTCAGGTTTCATTTCTTGACGTTCCCGGGCCCAAGGACCGTAAAACAAAGCCACGTGGCCAACGAGCCTTCAGATATATATCACACTTTCCCAGTGGAATGCCCTGCCCAGCAGCATCAGGGAGACAGATTCTATTCATTATTTCCGGTCTACTCTCAGCCTAGACACACTTCTTTCACTGTAGCTTATGATTCCACTTCACAATCGTCTTTGCAGCGTGTGTGAGAGAGAGAGAGAGAGAGAGAGAGAGAGAGAGAGAGAGAGAGAGAGAGAGAGAGAGAGAGAGAGAAAGAGAGAGAGAGAGAGAGAGGAGAGAGAGAGAGAGAGAGAGAGAGAGAGAGAGAGAGAGAGAGAGAGAGAGAGAGAGAGAGAGAGAGAGAGAGAGAGAGAGAGAGGGAGAGAGAGAGAGAGAGAGAGAGAGAGAGAGAGAGAGAGAATTGAGAGGAGATTAACTCATTCTGCTTTTTACGGTGTGCGGGTGTGAAACTGTACGGTTCTTTTTACAAAACCCCTGCTCTGTGAACATTCATAATTATTCCTTGCATGGAAGAGTGTTTGTATGCACCCCCTTCCCTCGCAGCGCATTATAAATGATCATTTATTCACTGAATTTGGAATCCGGGTGCAATGTCACAAAACAGTGTCCTCGAAATACAGCTTTTGAGCAGAAAGGTGAGCTGAAACGGAATCGAACCTGGTTCGGTCTGCTTAGCAGCCGAGCGCCGGCATGACAAGGAGGCCAAATATGCCCAGAACTATTCCACCCCTAGGGAGGGCTTGTAGGGTCTACTGTAGCTTGTCCAACTGCCCCTCCTCCCTACCCCCCCCCCCCCGACCCCTACAACCCGTCAAATATAGGGCCAGTATTAGGGTCCCATGTGTGTCGTAGAGGAAATCAGAAACGAGAATGTTGTGCAAATTGCAGCAGAATCTTGGCTACAGCTGGTGAAAGCACGGTATGATGCATGAAGAGTCACTGAGTTCGACAGACTATGTGCATGTCCCCCTGCTTTCTATGAATTTTGCTTTATCGTTCCATTTAGTTTATTTCTAGGTCGAAGTCAGTATAGAAAAACTAACAAATCACAACAACAAACAAACAAAACAAACAAAACAAAACAAAACAACAACAACAAAACAACCACAAGCCAATATTTAATTGTTGAGGCGTTATAATTAGTTTATCTTAAGTACTCTTGCTCGGAATTTAAATCTCAGAGAAATCACTATGTTCATCAAACCCAATCAAGGCGTAAGCAATAAAAATTACAGTTGAAGATAATATGTATAGTGTAGGTCTAACTACATTGCTAGACATGCATACATACAAGAAAGTCTTTAAAAAAAAAAAAATTTTTACTCGCTGATGAACTTGCTGAAGATTAAAACGTCTATTTGGGGTTACTTTACGGACAACTCCGTAAACAAACCTCTCCATTCGAGGGGGCAATAACTCTCATCTCCCCCCCCGGCCAAGATGGAAAACGTTTCTCGGCACATACTTCATCTTGGCCGCGGTGTCTGTTATTCCAAGGCACGCAATACACAAATCAGGCAGCGAAAAATAAACACGCCTCTCGATAAGCGTCGGATAAATGACAAGCAAGGTGCTCATAATTTGAGAAACCCGCCGGTGTTTGGTGTATATAATTTGTCGACTGTCGTAACAAGCCCGCCGCTGCGGTAGATATGATTAGCCTATATGAACCGCGTTTCAAACAGCGCTGGTAGTACAGCCACGTTGGCGACTTTTCGCTGCTGCCGGAGAAACAGCTGAGCTGTGAAGTTTGCAGAGTGGTGGGACTTTCTGCAGATTTTCAAAGACGTGATAAACTGGTGGTGATCGTGGGGATGGTTATTGCACGCTGTGTCGGTGTGTGGACACCCAGAGGAGAGTGCAAGCTCCATTCTCTTCATCCGTTTCTCTTCAGCACGTGCCGGTATAACGCGCAAAAATGACTAAAAACCAACCCGGAACAGTTTTGATTTAAAAAAAAATCCCGGAGTATTTATATATATTTGCGTGTGCAGCAAAACACTACCATTAGATTAAAAAATAAAATAAAATAAAAGACAAAAAAGCCCACGTTCAACCCCCCCCCCCCCCCACAAGAAAATGGAGTGTGCTATTACCCCGTCCCCATGAAATATTTTATTCTATGAAAAAATAAAGCACGCTCCAGAGTTTGTTGTTGTTGTAGCAGAGATGGGGACTTTCTCGCAAGACATGACTAAGTCCTTGCGTGACAAAGGGAATCATTTCCGCTTTAGGCATAAAGTTACAAGAGGTATAATTTCAGCTGCAGCCCTCACCATATTCATACTCGTTAATGACAAGAAAACTACACTGGTCTCTCACACACACACACACACACACACACACACACACACACACACACACACACACACACACACACACACACACACACACACACACACACACACACACATACACACACACACCACACACACACACACACACACACACACACACACAACACACACACACCACACACATGACACGCACCACAGCACGACGCAGGACGAAAAGAAGAGCAGAAATAGGAGAGAAAGACGAGAGAGAGAGAGAGAGAGAGAGAGAGAGAGAGAGAGAGAGAGAGAGAGAGAGAGAGAGAGAGAGAAGACAACGACACACAGACACCCCCCCCCCCCTTCTCCACTCTGAGGACACTGGTGGGTTTGCTCTGAGACAGCGGTTGGATCTTCCTGGATTAACGCCAACGTGTTTGTGCACTTTTAGCCGTTGTGAATCTTTTTTTCTTTTTTTATTCTTCATTAATCAGTTTCGGTAAATTTGGGTCGCCTTACCTGTGTAAGGCTACAGCAGCCGCACCTATTCCTACAAGCGTGTGCAGTATTTTTGTGTGTTCAAAGAATGGTATGGCTGTTAATGTTTGAGATTCCTAACGTACGTGCAGATACTGATGCACACGATTGCGCACGGTGGCTATATGAATACTGCCAGACTGCACTGAACGCACACTCCGAGCATCGCTTTCCGGCACCCTCCTCCAAGGAAGGATGTCGTAAACCAGTGCTTGGAGTTTGCACTGAACGTTGACTCTGGGAGAAAATATCCTTATCACACCGGGGAATCGAACCCGCGTCAGTATTGCGCCTGATTTTTCGACCGACGTTTTCCATAGCCCCTGAAGTAGTGCTGATGTTCTCATTCTCGTTCACCCTGCGGCTATGACCAACGCCATAGACTGGGCATTACAAATCGGTGACCTATCTGTCCTGAGCTAGCGGCAAATTTGTACAGGAATATAGCCAACTTTGTCCGGGGTAATTAAAATGGCTCAACGCTAGTTTCCCCCATCGGTAGACGAAAACGTTTAAGACAGTCTACTTCACACAATTGGTATCCAACGAAATTAACCTTTTATCACAAATTTGCGACACGGTGACCGCGAAAACGGACCCACTGTTTTAGGGAAAGCCATGAAGCGCTACAGTTTGTATTGTTTCCAAGAACAGTGAGTCCGTTTATTGGGATCAGTGTGGCGTAAGTTGACAACGAATAGCTAATCCGCTTGGCGAGAAAGAAAAAGGCATTACATAGTTTTGGTAGTTCAGCCATGTAAGATCAATTGTGTGAATGTTATCTTTAACGGAAGTACCCATTATTATTATTATTATTATAGTTTTTTTGTTTTTTTTTGTTTTTTAAATAACTAGTCTTCTCAAAATTACATATAGGACATGGATTGTGTTTTCATTGATTTCTTTTTTGATTTTAATGACCGACTTTAATCAGTAACGATTAGCGGGGTTCTGGCTGTACAAAACGTCACGTGTCTTAGGTCGCCTGTTCACGCACCACCACTTCACGAGAGAGGCGTGCTCGCGCCGATAAAAAAGACCGAAGAGGCCGCGGGTACCCGTTCGACTAGCTGTGACATTTGACAGTATTTTCCTCAGCCAGGACCACCGACGAAAGTCGGATTCAAACTGATAATAAAATCGATGTGGCAGTATGAAACAAAATCCTTAATGTGGAATTTTTCCGTATGATCACTTGTGTTGGAGAAAGGCCGGCCTCCGCTGATAAAGCACGCTAGAGAAGGCTACTTTATTAACGACGTCCAGATCAATCGACTCACCATGTCTTCTGTGCCGAAAAATCTGACCATGATAAGACTAACAAAACAGAACATTGTCCATGTGACCCTGAGGTCGTCCGGCAAGCACAAGGTGATTTACTCGGCATTTGAAGTCACGTTGTACTAAATATTTTCGTTTGTTTCTCGTTTCACGCGCTTACTTACTTTGTAATTAATTGTCGTGTAAACGTCATGCCGACTTGGCATTACGTTGCTGTGAGGTAAACGGATGATGAAAACATACAAAGGTCTTCAGCAACATCGCCACAATTAACAGAACACAACGAGGTGTAAGAAGACGACAGGTGTGAGGCAAACGAATGAAGAAAACACACAAAGGTCTTCAACAACTTTGCCACAATTAACAGAGCACTACGAGACGTAAGAGGAGGACACACCTACACACCCAAAAGACGTTGAGGAAATTTCACGCCTTCCCCTCTCGTATCAGCAAGCAGTAAACGGAAGAACTGTCAAAAGTGTCATTGTCGGTTGCTTCCACAAATCGTGGCTTGCAGTTATTAAGCGCGTGCTTGCAGCTACAAAAAAAAGGCAGTTTTGTAGCAGCAAATCATCCTTACAGGGACAAAACTGCCCATCCGTTTTTGCATTTAAAACACACACATATATTCATGCACAGTACTCGCAAATACTACTGTAACAAAATGTAAAATTATTACACAATGAAAGAGAAATAAATAAAATGAAATCACTACACACAACACACGTTCCGACAGGAAAAACAATAGAAGATACCTGCCTCCTCCCTTGCAAGAAAGAAAGTCCTAAAAAAAAAAAAAAAAAATGGAAAGAAATCAACAAAACAAAACAGCCCCCCCCCCTCACCCCCCAAAAAACAACAACACCAAAACAACAACAACCACACCCCCAAAAACGCACACAGTATAGATCGGGATAGCTCAGCATTCAACAATACCTATATCAACTGAGTTGATCAAAGTTTATAATCATGAAAGCAACAAAAACAACAACAAAGAAAACAACAACCACCAGTCATGCAAGCGTTCTCCCGTTTTTGCATTGACACAATGCTTGGAAGCCACTGTCACTTTTGCAATTGCAACATTTGGAAGGCTTCAATCTTGCAGCTGCAAAAGCCAGAGAAAGTTTTGTACCTGCAAAGCTTACTTTGTTGCTGCAAAACTGTCTCCCATTTTTGCGGCTACAAAAAATCAGGCTGTTGCTGCAAAGTGGACGTTTGTAGCTGCAAGCACGCACTTTGCAGGGACAAAGTTGTGCAACCGCAATTCTAGAGTGATGGCATTGATAGGCAGTAATAGCTTTAACGTCACAGGCCGCCTTTGCAGAACTGCACATTTCCTACAAGTTTTGTATCAACCTAAAAGAGAAGCAATTCTGTTACTACAGAAACCGTGACACCCGTTCAAACTTTGCAGCTGCAAAAGTAAACTTGCCGCTGCAATGAATGTGCTCATTTACAGATCAGTGCTAAAACATTGCAGCTGCAACTCTGACATTTTTGTTGAAACCAACTCTGGAATTGCAGCAGCGGCCACAAAAGAGAGCGGTCAGGGGCAAGTCGTGCCGGCTTGACACCGCAGCCCGGGGCTTGACCCCACGACAGCCACCCATCCGGACCACCGACTGCCCTGCGCCATCCGGCTCTACCGGCCTGCCTTGCTGTCACCGGCAGGACGCTGTCACGACGTAAGTGAGGAAGACGTTCGCGGGAAGAAACGCGGCGTGACACGTACACGCGAACGGGAGGTTTATGACGATTTGTGACACCCTTTTCTCACCTCCCCCCCCCCACCCCCCCCCACCCTCGCTCTCCACCTCCCGCTGGCATCTACACCACCCGCAGGCCGCCAGGAAGCCAGTGAGCCTCGTCCTGAATGAATGATGAGCGGCAGGTCTTCTGTCGCGCAGGGACATAAGGGGAGACAGTCTCAGCGAAACTCACCAAACGCTGGAGAGAAAAAAAAGCGTATTATAATCAGACAATAGGCTACAAAAAAGAAAAGAAAGAAAAAAGAAAAAAAAGCGATTCTTTTCAGGGCAAGCCCCATTTTCAAGCAACGAACAGACAGACAGTACACAAATAATAAAACAATAACTACAAACAAGCAAAATACCCCCCCCCCCCATATGCCCCCTCCCCCCCCCCCCAACAACCAACCAAAGAAACAAAACAAACAAACACCCCCCCCTCCCGTTTGCTTCCGATTTGTATTGTCTGATTAAAATGAGATTTCTTTCCAACCTTCTGTGTCATTTGATTTGTTTGAAAACGCTGGCAGTGAATTTTGTTTGAGTTTTTTTTTCTCACTCTCAACCTGACATAACAAAAGACTCTCAACCAGACACAACAGAAGGCTCTCACAACCTGACACAACAAAAGGCCCTCACAACCTGATAAAACAGACATCTCTCCGAACCTGACACAACAAAAGGGTCTCTTAATCTGACATAACAGACGTCTCTCTCAACCTGACACAACAAAAGGCTCTCTCAACCTGACACAACAAAAGGCGCTTACAACCTGATAAAACAGACACCTCTCCGAACCCGACACAACAAAAGGGTCTCTTAATCTGACATAACAGACGTTTCCCCCTCTCAACCTGACATAACAGACGTCTCTCTCAACCTGACACAACAAAAGGCTCTCACAACCTGACACAACAGAAGGCTCTCACAACCTGACACAACAGACATCTCTCTCAATTTGACACAACAAAAGGCTCTTACAACCTGACATAACAGAAATGTCATTCAGCCTGATAACAGAAGGCTGTGTCAGCCCCACAAAACAGAAGACTCTTTCAACCTGACATAAACAGACGGCTCTCTCGGACCGACACAGCAGAACAGAGATAATTTCTGAGTACACGATCGTTAACGACGAAACGCTTTCAGACATCAACACTTCGTGGTGACAGTTCTCCAAAATTCGCGTCAGCGTAAGTTTCAAACAGCTCTTTTTTCTCTCTCTTTTTTTTTCTGTTCTTTTTTTTTCAACTGCCGCGAAACGACAAAAACGAATGCCGTTTTTCTGAGCGTGATGACAGGGACGGCGCGAAGCAGTGGCGGTGCAGATGGGCGGCCTGTGACGAACAGGAAGGTGAGGAGCAGCATTGTATCACTGAGGGGCCGGGTGCCCGACGTTAGGGGCGGGGGAAGACGGGTGAGAGATGCGATGTGACACCAGGCATACTCTCCAAGGCTCACTGCACTCGCCCGTTGGTCCCACAGCTCAACCACACTTTGGTTGCGATGAATCATGAAGACCAAAGAGCTGTGTCAGTGTAAAACTATTCTGAGCAGGCTCGCTTAAAAAAGGAAAAAGAAAAGAAGAGCATGTTATCTTATAAAAGAAGAGAGGAGAGGAGAAGAGAGAGAGAGAGAGAGAGAGAGAGAGAGAGAGAGAGAGAGAGGAGAGAGAGAGAGAGAGAGAGAGAGAGAGAGAGAGAGAGAGAGAGAGAATAACGCCTGCGGAAGTAACTGGACTCCCTGCTCGTCGTCACACTCGCATGATGCAGGTTCCCGTGTTGGGTACACCAGGCTGAACGTTCCCAGCTGGATCAGACAGGAATGACCTAGGTTTTTCCTTTGTGTGATTAGGGTATGTGCAGTTGTCAGGACGCTAAAATCCAGTTACTACTGAACTAACTCGTGATCATTTTACAAGAAACTCTGGCTAGGCAAAAAAATAATTAAAAAATTGATCGTTCTAGCGTCACATCTAAATAGTCTCAGTAACATTTGAACATCTTGTGTATGAAATATTCAATAACCAACTGGCTATAGCCAAGTCAGCGCGTTAAGAGCATTAATACCATATTAAATTGATTCAGAAGTAGTGTCAGCGTGTTTCTTCTTCTTTTCTTTCTATTATTATTATGTTATGGTTAAGTATAGAGTTTACCCCTAACCCGCACTCGCACATCCCCAATAGCTATTTTGCTCCTGGAAAACCCCATTTTTCAACTCAAAGACCGGCGTACCTGACGACTTCCAACGTGACAACGAAAACACCCCTCAGCCAATCCAGTTGTCTCACTCAAAACCAGCGCTCCCCCCCCCCCCCCCCCCCCCCGGCCTCCGACCCCCTCACTCCCCCCTCCGCCCCCCGTCTGGGTGAGACAGAGAGAGGCCGGCAGAGCCCTGGGAGATGAAGGACGACCAAACACAGAGAAAATGAAAATGGTCGCCCTGGCCATCGACCGGAGGACGAGGGATTTCTTGATCTGGCGATCCCTCGCCCCGCCACCAATCAATGGTAAATAGCAATCTAGCTCAGCCCTTAATCGAGTTGCGGCTTCTGCGATTAGAAATCCGCCACACTTCCATATTCCACCGTCCTCCTCCAGACGTTTCGCTCAGTTTTGAAAATCAGCTGCCTCCGTATGTGTTGTGAGTGTGTGTGTGTGTGTGTGTGTGTGTGTGTGTGTGTGTGTGTGCGTGCGTGCGTGCGTGCGTGCGTGCGTGCGTGCGTGCGTGCGTGCGTGCGTGCGTGCGTGCGTGCGTGCGTGCGTGCGTGCGTGCGCGCGCGCGTGTGTGTGTGTATGTGTTCTTCTTCTTCTTCTTTTTTGTCATTACAAACTGACGGGGGGGCACGGAGGGAAGGAGGGAGAGAGAGAGAGAGAGAGAGAGAGAGAGAGAGAGAGAGAGAGAGAGAGAGAGAGAGAGAGAGAGAGAGAGAGAGAGAGAGAATCGAACTCGAACTCGAAAACTTTATTTTACAAGGATTTTAGTTTAGGTTCAGTCAAAAACCTGTCTAACAACTAGTCCTTGCTAAGTTACTGATGAGTAGATATCAAATTACAGGCATTATGTATATACATATAGGCATGGATGAGTGAGTGAAACGTTATACATGAGAATTTCCACACAAACATAGCGTGTTCACAGCGCCATACATCATTCAGTTACATATTATGAGCATACAACCAGCAAAGAACGCAGCAGAACATCTGATCAGCTCATAATTATGACTAGTATTGGAAAAGAAAACAGAAGCAGTCATTGCCTATCTTATAAAGAACAGTAAGGGAGACGGGGGAGGGGAGGGGGGGGGCACTCTCACAAGCAGTCAGGACTGGGTGGAGTTTTATGGGTGTATAAAATAGGTCTGAAATGACCAGTCATTGCAATGGCAATCACTCGAAAACCTCAGTCTCTCTCTCTGTCTGAGAGACACAGAGAACTCGAACTCGAGCTCTAAAACTTTATTTTACAAGGATTGTAGTTTAGGTTCAGTCAAAAACCCGTCTAACAGCTAGTCCTTGCGAAGCTACTGATGAGTAAATATAGAATTACAGGCAGAGAGAGAGAGAGAGAGAGAGAGAGAGAGAGAGAGAGAGAGAGAGAGAGAGAGAGAGAGAGAGAGAGAGAGAGAGAGAGAGAGAGAGAGAGAGAGATTCACACACACACACACACACACACACACACACACACACACACATGATGAAATATCAGGACGGGCGCAAAGCCGTGTATGTGACGATCACCCATCCATGGGGTGACCACGCTCGATCATGCTTAACTTGCCTCTCTGTGCCACCAATTCCCCCAACTCGTCCTCCCCAAGAAATGGGATGAACGTTCCCGCTGTGCGAAGGCAAGCAAGGTTTATAACACACACATTTCCCCTCACGGTTGGAAGAGTTAAAAACGGACACATAAACACACCAAATTAGACTGAGAAGTGCCCATGATGACAATTTCACTTCACCCCTTTCCCTGCCAAATAGTTTGTGCTGCTGATGCAATTCCTTCCCAAAGAAGTCCTGCAGACGGTCAAGCCAACCGGAAACGTTCATTTTCTAGAAACTGGCCTCTTCTGAGCATGCATGAACAGACTTAATTCAAGCAGGACGTCCTGTGACTTCATTCTGGCATTTGGGAAACGCTTCGCCATCGGCAATGATATGGTGCCATAAAGGCAGGGAAAGTGTTAAACTCACTCTACCCAACCGAATGTTGCGTTGGTTCGAACTGTTACTGTCCTACCTTCCACTCTGTGCAGTGCGGCACGAGATTTTGCCTTTCAATTGAAACCTGGCTAACGCCATTGAAGGACCCATATCTCGGGGCAGACGGCCAATACAGTCGATACCCCGAGAGCTTGATTTTGATAAAACACAATCTGTCTCCCAGAAATATCGTCAGGGCTTTTTTTTGCTTGCTTGCTTTAAATGATGATTTGCCTTTCTTTTCTCTCTTGGGCGAACGGGTTCGCCCTACACGTCAGGCCTACCATACTTGCAGTAAGGTCTCTGGTAGAATGATGACAGATGCCTTACGAGGCTAGATTTGACCAGCAAACGTCACTGCACGGCAGTTTTGCACGGCTGGCAGACCTAGAGACGTCATGTCAGACAACACGCTGCCGGTGTGGACGCCATTGCGGAGTCAGCTTATGCACCGACACAGAACGGACGTCCTATTTGTCAGTGCCTGCTAAACGTGACCAGCGCAGATGTCACTCCAGACTAAAGGCGACCAACCTAGCCGTCGCAACAAACTAAACGTGACTAACGCAGACATCGGTCCAGATGGACTTTCCACACCCAGTGAGGGTAGAAGAAACGAGTGTAGAAAAAAGCAAGTTAATCTTCCGTTTGAGCAGCCGCAGCAGCAGCAACAACGTAACAGCGCCAACAGGAACAACAAAACAAGAAGAAGAACAGTAAATTATTTAGGCACCAGAAGAAGAGGAAGAAGAAGCTTATAAAAAAAAGGTGACTGCAGAGTTGCCGAAGGTAAAAAGTACCAAGTAGGAAGGAGTAAGGCGAGTCCTTGTGACGTGAGAGAACAGGAAAGAAAAGAAAGGAAGATTAGAAGGAAGAACTCTGTAGAACATTTCTCCGGTAAAGAAAAGAGAAGACAGACAGCCACTCCGAACGCTGCCAGAAGGCAGGCAGAAGTAGTTAGTTCTTGGATTCCATCAACGCACAGGCCATCTCAGACGAAGGCAG
>JABMCL010003766.1:342500-360000 GCA_018857735.1 Alviniconcha marisindica | reverse complement strand
ACAAGCACGCCACGTACGTATTCCCATCCATTATTAACTCAACAGAAATACGGCCAGTCATTATTATATATTGCGCTACATGTAAACTATAACAGCATACACTTCATGTGCACATAGATAATGTTATATTTTTATGTATCGTTAATCGCGTATTGCTTTTGTGACTTTGCATAATTTCTGGGTATAGTCGCGTTGAAATATAACAAATAGATTTGGCATAGGGGTGGACCACAATGCCCGGTTTTTCTAATGTTTGGTTTCATTACTCTGGCTGTTGACGTCAGACAGCACCAGACAAAGTCAGTTTCCAAGTTTCCTTCATACAGTAGAGGCTCTAGATAACTTTTGAATTGCTTTGCAAAGCTGTGCTCACCTTATCGTGTGCAAGATTAAAGCAGCTACAGTATATGTAGGTGTTCCCTCTTCGTCCAATTCGGTCATTTTGTCAAGACGATCTGACCTAAGAATAAGGACGTAGCCTATTGGAGCAACTTTACTAGGAAACACTGCGTTGTTTTCCTTCATTTTGCATAGACCAAAACGTTATCAGCGAGGACTGTCAGTCATAGAACTATTCAAAACGTACTCATAAATTCTGAGTAGTGTCAGTATATTCTTGATTGATCTTGAGCCTTCAATTAGCAAACTAGCAAATTTACCGTTTATATTACATGTCTTTGCTTTTCATGTGAACACAGAGAAAATTTCAGAGGTACATAAAATTATATAGCATGTTTCATTTCTACGCACAGATTTTAAAACAACTCACTTGATGTTTTTCTGCAACTGCATGAAATCTTTCAGTTGGACCCATTTCTTCTATCGAAACTCGGACATTTCGGCGAACAGTAGTCAAAGATAAATAACAAATACGTTAGGTATTTTCATCGTTTTTATAACAAATAACTTGCTGCTCTTTGTCTGTTTCTCGACAGCCAAAGGCAGTTCTGATTATTTGGATCATTTAGTGGTACATGGAAGAAGAAGTAGTTCTGGATTTTAACGTCCTGTCAACCTCACATGGTCACCTGAAGAACAAAAACAAGAAGAAAAAGAAGAAGGGGAGGAAGAGGAGGAGGAGGAGAGGAAGAAGAGCAAACAGGTCAACAATATGACAACCTGGGTATGATACAAGTATCTGTCTTGCTTCAATGTCCCTTGTCTGCTGAGTGGGATTGGTGTACGTTTTGTGTGTAGACTTAACGATGAAAGACGAGCGAATCTTTTGCGGAATTTCTCGTTTGCACATTTTCAACAACAACAAAAAGAAAAAGAAAAAAAAGAGGAGGATTTTACCTGCTCGCACAACGAAACGGACGTGCACAACATTACAACAGGTATGAACAAAACAAAAATAAACAAACAAAAACAACAACGAACAAGTAGAGTTATGTTAAAGCAGGACATGTATGACAAGGATTTGACTCGCAAGACGGTTGATAGCACTGTAGGCGCGCACTAGTGACCCCAGCGAGTAATAATGTGTGTTCATACTGTTAGCAGGCCGGGATTTAAAGATAAGCGTGTGATAGATGAGAATAACATTGACAGCCCAGGTAGCGAAGAAGGCGAAAAGAAACGCAAGAAGTATTATGATAAGCCAGCGACAAGCTGTAAACTGAAATGAGGCCGGATTGCATCAGTCGCAAACAGGACAGACGTGTTAGCCAGGACTTCAGTCAGGAACACACACACACACACACACACACACACACACACACACACACACACACACACACACACACACACACAACACACACACACACACACACACACACACACACACACACACACACACACACACACACACACACACACACACACCGCCGTGACACACTCGCACATGCGTGCGCGAACGCAAATACACAGGCGAGCGAGCACGCATACACTTACACACGAGAAACACACCATAACACACACACACACACACACACACACACACACACACACACACACACACACACACACACACACACACACACACACACGCAAGCACACAATTAATTCACAGAGACTGAAATACGCATAGTTTCAGCTGATATGTGTGTTGGAACAACGTCCATAAAAAGAACTTGTTTTGACAGTTCATTTTGTGATTGTTGTGAAAACTGGCTTTCCTCGACGATAGCTATATTCTTATCAGCTCACACACATACGCGCGAGTACACACGCAAATGTTTGGCTTACACACAGAGCCACAACTACGCGCGCGCGTGTGGTGTTGTGTTTGTGGTGTGTGTGTGTATGTGTGTGTGTCGTGGTGCTGCGTACGTGAGAGAGAGAGAGAGAGAGAGAGAGGAGAGAGAGAGAGAGAGAGAGAGAGAGAGAGAGAGAGAGAGGAGAGGAGAGAAGAGAGAGAGAGAGGCAGAGAGACAGAGAGCAGACAGATAGGGGGGGTGTGTGTGTGTGTGTGTGTGTGTGTGTGTGTGTGTGTGTGTGTGTGTGTGTGTGTGTTCGTGTGTACGAGAAGACAGTCATACAGACAGACGGACAGAGGCAGACAAAGAAGACCGGCAGACAGACACCTGGCTCACAGCATTAGTTTGGTTGGCTCGCACTTTCTCACTCAACACTTGACCTGAGGTGACCTTGTGCGGTTGACGGGACGTTAAAATCCAAGACCTAACACACTCATCACCAGCAAATAACATATCGTAGTTTGACCACCCATGAAAAGACAGATCCACTTACTTTAGCCACATGTAAGTGTGGAAAAAAAGTCACGGAAACACCCCCCTTCGCCTCCCCCCCACCCCTTCCCAGTCAATATTTCAATAAACTGATTAATGAAGAACGTATATAAAGGCTGCTCCATAAATACAAAAACAAATGCACCAACAGCTATATCCAGACAGCTATATTACGAATGAGTAAATAGATAAGAAACGAATGAGAAATTAAATATTAAATATTTATTCAAATACATAAATAAATAATTAATAAATAAAAATAGTGACTAATTAGATGTAAAGTCGGAAGGAAGTAATGACAAAAATACGTGAAATTCCGTTGTGAAAATTAGGCAAAACTCCCTGGAAAGGCTGTTGTGCACACACGTATGACTGCTAACTCCCTTGCAGTTAGTAGTTGCACGGGATGCCATGAACAGGCTAATCAAAAAGAGGAGACTCTTCTCGCTAACTAGGTAGCCAGACACAAAACACCTTTGGTTAGTTCAATTTAGCGGTACACCACTTCCAGCACAAAATACACTGGTACATTGGCTAGTTTACGACCATGTTCAAGCAAAAACGGATACGATCAGAATACTGATTCGCGTCCATCAGTTCATTCGTCACGCATGTAATAAACATTTATTTTCTGACGTCAAAAGTACAAAGCAGTAATTTGTTGTTGTTGCTTTGCTCTGATTGCTCTACAAAATAACAGGTTCGTTTATTTTAACCAGTGACAACGTCAGCAAATACTTAACTCTTGTTGTCTACCAAGTGAGACGATTGAGTGTCAAACTGCTCGGACAAGATGTGGAAGGGAAATCCGTAACATGTTTAACCTCTTCACTGCTGACAATGGACAACCCCAGCCTGTCAGTGTCGGTAGAATGGGCGCAGCTCTGCGGGTCGTACGCCGTTCTCCTCTCTAGGTCTACACACATTCACATCAGTTTATGTAACGGAGAAACTCAGTGGACGGGGCGTTTTCCATCAGCTTCCGTTCATTTGTTATCTTAGTCACCTACCACTTTTCAAATGCAAGTGCAAACCGAACGTGATCCGTAGTGCTGACTTCAGTTTGTGAAAGGGGAACACCTGAAGTAAGGCAGAAAGGGTGTTAAACATAGCAGATGCTGTTACAGCAAGTTCCTAGTTTCATTCATAACTTATTTGGTGCATTAAGCGGAAAAAGGTCTCCTGTGTCTTCTTTTTTTCTTCTTCTCCACGTGATGTCCTGATAAAAGTAAAAATTAACAAGTGATTCAAACTCGAAGCCGGCAGCACAGCACTGCAGTCTCCATCCATTTAAATAGCATCCGGAAAAAAAAAACTGCCACCAGACTCAGGTCCAAAATAAACACTTTCGTAGGACCACACACACACACACACACACACACACACACACACACACACACACACACACACACACACACATGAAACAAGACAACAAGACAACAACAACAACAACAACAACCAAACAACAACAACAAAAGACCCCCCCCCGAAGTCACCGACGAACTCGAGTTCCGTAGGGTTTGCGCATGACGCCGGTTTACCGAAATCCGTTTGCACCCTTTCGTCGTTGTCTTTTCGTTGCAGCAACTCATCGTAAACCAGATCCCACATTAATTTTTAGGGAACAGTTACAGACACAAGTGATGACGTGCTCGGCGCCATGTCGGAAGGAACCGGCTGTAGTTCTTTCCGAGCGGCCTACGTTTCACTGTTCTCTGCTGCACAGCGACCGTTGTTAATCAGCGAGGTGCGTCACAGTTGCCAGACTGACCTTATCGAGTTTGGCAGTTACTTCGTTGCCCGTGGAGAACAAATTGAACCACGTCACAGATCAGTCCCGAGACGGAACGGTCGAACTTGAAACAACAGACGACGCCGTCCCGCTCCTAAGCCGGAAAATGACTGTTGTTGCTTGTCGGGGGTGGTGCACAGGAAAGGGGGACAATTCGTACTGCACACATTTCTACGCCTCGAACCTCACGAGAACTGCAGTGAATGGAATGAAGGTTTGGTTCAATATCAGCGTCAAGAACCTCGGTGTACTTCCCAAATGCGATCCGTTGATGTATTAAAATATCAGTTACATTTGTAAATTTTTTACTTTAAAGTATTTTAATGTAGTCTTCACGCGAAGTGTCACTATTCAGCACGTACTCATTCTTCATTCTGAACCGCCCTGTGACTGCTGTAATTTGGTTTGTGCTGATTTGCCGTTTGAAGCGCTTCTACACTTTAACGTAGACCTACACGACTGCAGAAAATCAGAAAAAATATTATGCCACTCCCTCATTAGCTACTTGTCAAATTTAGTGTTTTGACTGCTTCGACGATCCTCTTCGACCATATCTTTCACCTGCTCTAAACATCTGCCACCTCTCTCGTTATCTCCGCTCAGCTCTTGTAAAGAGAAACTTCTCACTGTCCCAAGAACTAAAAAAAAAAAAAAAAAAAAAAAGAGAGAAAAAAAGAGGGGAAAATGTCCTTTCAATACCGAGCTAGGCTTGTCTGGAACTCCCTACCCTTTGCATGTTCGCAACCCAGCTACACTTTAAAAAAATCTGAAGTGAAATCATGTCTGTTTCTTGTTTTGTTTTGTAAATAGCTTTTTGTGAATACCCCCCCCCCCCCACCTCCCCGATGCCCCGCCCGCACCGCAACCTTTAATAAAAAACTTTTACTGCTGAATTGTTTTTGTGTGTATATCCAGCTGTAGCCTCGGTGTTGGACTTGCTTTCTACACTCTACCGTGTATTTAGTAATGTTTTCTCTTTTGCTATTGGTATCCATGGAATTTGCAAGGCGCTTGAAGCTGCTCGCAGGGCTCATTGTCTCACACTATGCAGATGTCATATAATAATTATAATAATGTATTTAAATATGCACAACCAGCATCAGCATCATTACATATCACATTTGCAGAGCATGAGTTTCTCAAATAAAACCAAGCGCATTGCAAAATTTCTTCTCATTGATTATTATTATTCGGCTCGGAAACCTCTCGATGTCCCCGCGATCACAGTCACGTTCGAGCTGTTGTAGCCTTCATTAAATCACAGAGGGGCAATGAGCGTGACCGACGTGTCAGTGTGTGGACAAGAAAACGTGTCCAGTCCGATTCCTTCCTGCTGATGCTCCTCATTAGCAGCTGCACGGGATACTGCGCAGCAGCACGAATTGTGTCCCGCTCCTGTGGTCTGAGGCTGGAATCAATGCTAAGGGAGGGAGAAGCCGCCACAAAAAAGCCACACCAAAACAACGCCTCGTAGGTGAAACTCCAAAGGTCAAGTCCTTAGCATTGCTCTGCCAGTAATCATTAGCCTTTTTGTGTGTTTACTCGAACATTCACACTGCTTCATTCATTTCTTTGTCACTCTAATGTTAACACCGTTTGATTCCTTTTTTGTCAGTCACGTCTCAGAGGTTGTCAAGCAAACTCAGTGACGGGCAAGATAGCTTTGAGCAAAATGTAAGTTTTGCAGTACATCAGTTCATGTGAATATTCATTGAGCGCAATTTGCATAACCAGGAAAAGCCGGGTAATATAATTACTTTTAATTTAATTACTTTTAATGCAGCTGCGTTTCGATTTCATGGGATTGATACACAATACAGCGCGAAATGATTTAAGTATTCGGAATGGCAGCCAGAAATGTTTTTGCCTTGATAAACTCCTCAGCAGTGAAGCCCGGAAAATGTGCTAGCTTGGGGCAGCTCACTGAGTAGGTCTAACCTACGTACCGGCAAAGCATAATAAAGGCTCCCCTTTTGGAAAGCAATAAATAATCTAACGAACAAGAAATTAAGGAACAAGTAAGTAAATGCATAAATAAAAGAACTGATGAATAAAATGACACGAATTAAGAAAGAAAGATGGATCACGTGAAATACATAATTTGAGAAAAACAGAATGGTCTGAATGGCGTCAGAGAGCCTGTCTCTGATGGTGAGCGGCCCGCATCGCACGAGGAGTCTGGAGGCAGACTCGGAGAGGTTTGGCCCTCTGTGCCACCCTGTTAGCAGAGACAGACGAGATGGGAGGAAAGTTATCTATATCCGTTGGTGGGAACAAGGCAAGGCCCCCACATAATTCGTCTTGATTGGGCCCGCCATTTACTCTCCTCACGCCGCTTATCGCTCCAGATTAGCGCAAACCTCCATTCCCACGCCTCGTCCGCGCGGGGCATGACGGTCTAGCGATGGCGGCCGTGCGTGGTGCTGCGCCCGTTTCATGCTGCTGCGATGGAGACGGCGTTGCGGAGGTGATGAAGTGGTTGTGGCAATATGCAGACATTTTCATTTGATTGTGACAAGGTTTCTGGCTTGAAACCAAGCGATGCGGAGTGGCTGATGAAGTCATTATACGGCTTTGGGTTGCATGTCCGCGGACCCGGTCTCGGCCACCGGGCGACTGAGCACTGAGCTGCTCGCGACATGATAACGCAGGGTTACGGGAACGATTGCTCGTTTCGACCCAGTGAGATATTTCCCCCCTTCGGTATCACTTCGTTCTGGTCGTAGGCTGATAAAGAAAAAAGGTTAGAGATCGCTTCGTTAGGCAATATCCACACGTCACCGACTCCTGCTCAAGCGTGCAGTAAAATGCCCAGTGGTACACCCACATACAGGCTGACGTGTGACTGAACAGTCTCTGTGTCCAGTTCCAGTGAAAATCTGGCGGCGGCGTCTCAGCGTGCAGCAGTTGGTACTTGCTTATTCGATTTTTAACTCGGCAGTCCTGTCAATCGCAAAGGGTCACCTTGGGACGAGCCGCGGCAGTGCAGCATGAAGACGTCACAAAATAGCCTTACGGACTTTATATTACATAGCCAGTTTTTACTGGTTCCGGCGCGATGTTTAGTGGGCCGATTTGCACTTGTAGCAAGGCACTAGGCCGCTGGTAGGTACACGGGCGTCGGTTCAACTGATCATTCCTCTTCGGCTCTCCTTTCTCATCGAAATGAGATGTGGTCTGTGGACACTGTTTTGTGACGTTAGTTTGATCCCCACAATAAATGACTTGAAATAATTAAAATGGCTCATACCGCTGCCCATCTTAATGTAGTATCATGGAGGTGGTGACAGTCAGTGCAGCGTTGGTATTCCCCGCTTTCCCCGGCGCCATACATACAACATTACAAACGGCTCATAGTCTTCCATCTCATTGCAGAACCAGTCCGGTGGTGATAGCCGTATAACGTTAGTATCAATGTCTTTGACCCCTCCTTCCCCACCGGGGATCCCAGTCGAGCCTCCGCAAGCTCAGTCCGCGAGACTAAACAATTCTCGCAACAGCCAATCGGAAGCGGAAAGTCACATGCTTGGCGACAGCATCGTCGCAGTAGGCGGCGTTTGTTGAGGCGTTGTTGCGAATCTGTTTGGTAACAGGCGTTTCCCAAACAGCGAGAGCGGCCCCGAAGTTGCTCCTGAAGACGATGTAGTGCACGACACACAGAGAGTCAAAACCATAGCTTGTAGCGCGGGCTCCTATGCCTCGTGCTTGTGCGATTAGCATTCACCGTCGGTAAGAACAAGGTCCACAGCTATGGCCGCCTAGCCAGTAACGGAAGCATCATAGCCGACCGAGTTTTCTCCGCCACCTGTCGACCAAATGCGATCACCTGCATAAGCCTGGAATAAGAGTAATGTAGGAATTTTCATGTAAGATTTTCAGTCACTTGCTACAGCCGGTCGCTTTGCAAGACCGAAGATTTTTTTTTGTTCCTTTTCGATTTACTTCTCTGATGGAATGATCAAATTTGGTTCTTTTATATAAAAAACAAAAAACAAAGCAAACAAATAACAACAAAAACAAAGAAACAACAAGAAGAACAAAATCTAACAACAAAAACAAATAACAAGCAGCAGCAACAACAACAAAACAACAACAGCAAAGTACTACAACAGGTTTTCACGAGGGAGGGCCTTAGCCATCACCCCTCCCTCCAGCCTTTCCACCCCCCCCCCGCCCCCTCCCCCCTCCCCCCAGCCCCCAACCCTCTTCTGTTTTTGTTTGTTTAGATGCACTGCAGCTTTTCCTCTTCTTTTTTTGTGTAAACAGCTGCTGATGTAGCTCAGGTGGGGTGAGTAAGACAAGTTTCCCAAGCAGCAGCTCCACGAAAGAGCTGCAGTCTCTGGCTCCGAAGCTTGAGCGGCAGCAGCGGCGCGGCGCGGCGCACGTGCCCACGGTTGACTGGCTTGAAGCAGATCGGAACAAGTGTCTGGGGCTGTGCAGGGCAAGCCGGCCGGGGGTCACGTGCCAGTGTAACGTCGCCCCCCCCCCACCTCCACCCCCACGCCTGCCATCCCAACTCCTCCAACTGCAGAGCCTTCTCGCGTTAGCTGCTCGTGACACCAAAGATCGTGCTGAGTTGATCACACCGAGTTTTTGGACTGCCGCTTTGTCGGGGATTCTGTCCGTTTACTCCCGTTTCTTCTGCCCGCCGGTAAAGATCCTGTCCATAAGGGCACGCCCGATTGTGCTTTTAGTGTTTCTAAGATTCCTGTTTATCATGTACCTCCTAGTTCAGACATGCACTCTGAGATTTGTCGATGTTTGGTTTGCTTGTTATGGTTTTGCTGTTGTTGGTTTGGCTCTGGTTGTTGTTGTATTAAGTTGTTGTTGCTTGTGTGTGTGTGTGTGTGTGTGTGTGTGTGTGTGTGTGTGCTGTGTGTGTGTGTGTGTGTGTGTGTGTGTGTGTGTGTGTGTGTGTGTAGGACAGTCAGAAAAAACTGGCTCACAATTGCGCAGGTGGGCCTCACCGGATTTAAAGGGCGAACGCGAGCAAAAGGGGCCAAAACGTAGAAAATGATGATGACACTGGTTTTAACTTTAGAGATTGTTTTAAATTCGAAAATGCGGAAATGTTGCCATTTGCACGCTTCCTGTGGTTGGTCTAACACTATTTATGTAACAGATGCAATTTGTTGCTTCGAATTTTATCTTTTCAGGGCGCAGCCATATTGGTTCTCCTTTACTAATGTGATCAGAAAAAAAGATTGTTCATGACGTCACAGACACCGGCACCATACGCCAATAAATTCACCGCAATGAAAAGCTTTTAGTTGTTTTTATGAGCGAAGCAATATCGAGAAAAGTTTCTTAAACTTTCCAAACCCAAAGAGTTACGCGAAAGATCGAAAGACCTGTCAGAAGTGGCTTGACAACCCGAAGAATGGATCACTTCCAAGGAAAATCGACAAGTACTTGTGGAAGCGGGCTGATTTGGTATGGGAAGACTATGTCGCGCCTGGCAGTTTCGATCCGATCAACGGCGCATTTGTGAACGATCACTGATCTTCAAATCTGAAACTGTGAAGTTATTGTGCTTGCAGCAGTTTTTCTCGTCTGACACAATGGCGATGTCGAGCGAACACAGGTCATATCTACACGCGGTGTCCAGCCGAGTCTACTTGCGACGGTTTCAGATTCCCTTTGTTTTCTCACTCTCAGTCTCAAAAGTCTGCTGCAACTCTTCTTCCGTTTACTGTGGCTCCAAGTTGTAGGACACTAAACCAAAATCTATTTTACATACGCTCAGACTACTTGGTGTTGTGCATAAAGACTCACACAAAATGGCGGCACTCGCTTCCGCCTTCGTCGCGACTTTCAAACCTTGATTTTGAACAAACTTGACCATAAATCGGCAGAAGTTGTGGGCGTATTCATTATTCTGTTGATATAGGCTTGTGACAGCGGCGATCGAGTGACCATGTGCGCAGAACATGCAACATTCAGACGCTAGAATCTGTAACAGAACGAGGCCCACAGCGCCTGCGCAGAATCAACCAACAAGGGAGTTAACTAGCGCTCGAAAGACGTCACACAAACACAGCGACAAAGACTGAGTCGCCCACGCTTGTTGTGGCATTCGAGTAAATACAAGGCACATAAACTCCACCAGAGGTACACCCTCACTTCACGGACTCGAATCCTCAATTTGGTTATTTCAAGAAACATTTTTGCAGATTTAAAAAATAAAAATCATTAATTCCATTGCGAGATCTGTCATAGCACAGCGTTTAGAAAGCTCATTTGCATACGCAGGTCAATCTCGCATACGTCAGAATCGGAGGTCACGTAGCTAGCAACTCATCTGGAGAAAGCTGTGGAGGCTATCGGAGAAAGATGGCGTGGGTACAGCCTGAATTTTCTGCATGTAGAGATGGAGTGCACCGAATGAAAGTCACATCTTTCTGATATTCTTTGTGTTTGTAGCGTAAATCGCTCTTCAGTCGCCATAACTAGTGTTTCACATGTGAGTGGGGATAGCTCAGTGGCTTGAGCGCCGAACTCGTGATTGAAAGGTCGCAGGTTCAAATCCCCGCAGGAGCGGCGGGAGAATTTTCTTCTCCAGGGTAAATTTTCTGTGCTGGCTCTTATTTCGGTATCCGTTCCACCCCCCGTGTTACCCTAATAGAACGTGAAAGACCCCGGTCATTCTGCCAAAAGTGCCTGTGGCAGGTTACATCTAAATACGCATGCACCCTTCATATATGGCTTCGAATGAAATGACACTGTGAACTGGTGCATGGTTGTATGGTGTACAGAAAGTGCGCCGAGACGGTAGCAGTTTCATGTGGCACTGGCCATATAACAACCAAATGGCGCTGTCATTACACGACTTCGGTGGATAAAAAAAGAGAAAAAGGTGAGCACTATACAAAGATACAGTCACTCATTCAGAATTGCATATAACATGGGCACCTTGAGTCTGCTCGAGAGTAGAGAATAGCACTATATAAAAGCGATCAATAAATAAATAATAACAATGTTTGAGCTTCGGTTTTACCCCTGAATCAGTATTTTGATGAAACTAAAAATAGCGTGTGACCTAAATACTGTCTAAGCGCTGCGCTTAGGTTCTCTGTGACTAAGGGTCACCCTTTTACTTGTGACTTGATGGAAATTACTGTGTTTTGCTTGCCCTAATATGACCTTCGCGGTTATGTGAGCATTAACTGGAACTGGATGGTTTGACACTAACAGAGTGGTGCCTATGATCTCTAAAATTATGGTGATATAAATACAAAACAAACACCATATATATGGTGCCCTTATATATATATATATATATATATATATATATATATATATATATATATATATATATATATATATATATATATTCAGAGTTTAGGAGCTGTGTGAAAGTCGAGGTGGCCGTCCTCGGCTTTCCGTCCTAACGAGCCTTATGGTTTCCGTGGACGCAAAGCAATATTGAACCATGCTCGCGCACTGGTCTCAGCTTGTCCCTAATATGTCAACCGACATTCGAGGACATTAAGCAACACCGGAAGAAGAAGAAGAAGAAGAAGAAGAAGATATTTTTAGTTTGCATGTATAATTATGTACTGCCGCACGCGCGATTCGTTGCCCAGAGTTGGTGTTTGTCACCGTCGGCATTCTGGTGAAAATTAAATTTTCAAACCCCCTCCATCCTACACTGTTCCCTTCCTTCCGAAGACACATTATTCCCAAAGTCTACATCCTCTTTTGAGCACATGCGTGCAAGGGAAGGGGAGGTGGAAGGAGGGTAGCGGAGGCTGGGGGGTTCTGACTGCCGTGCATTGTCTCTGCCCAAGGCTGTGGTCATTACCGGCATGATTAGGCAGGAAGGAGCTCGCATGGTTTCCCGGCGACCGAGCCTGAACCGCCAGCACCACAAAGGATGTGGAGAAGTAGATACACAACCCGTAAGAGCTCTTCAGGTCGAGGGATGCTCATTGTCTTCCCACAAGCCCCCAGCCGATTCTTCCCGCCATCCACTGCGGACCAGTGTACCCATAATTCAACAGTGCCGACACGCCGGAAGCGGTTGTGAAATGTTGCAGACGTGATTGTGGCGGGGCGTGAAGGGGGCACAGAGCAGAAACGGGCGGGGGGAGGAAGAAAGCAGAAAAGGGAGGAGGGTAAGTGGCGGTGGGGTGGGGGTAGAAAAAAAGGAAGCCCATCTGCCCCCCCTACCCCCCCCTCCTCCCTCCTCCTCCCCCCCTCCCCCCCCCCCACACACCCTACCCCTCCCTCCCCCCACCCCCCACCTCGAGGCCGCCCTGGTGATATGTCTGTGAATTTTTTATGACAACTTCCGACCCACTTTAGCAGCCCCAGTGCCGTGGACGACCCTAGTTATGGCTGCAGCTAGAACGACTGCATCGACTGAACCGGACAAGTTGACAACCAGGCACCGGACCTGGGCTCTTTTTAAAAAAATATATGAAATTGCTTTAGAAGAACACATCTACATCTCTGTGTGTGTGTTATGACGGTACACAAAGGCCTGAACGGAGAAGTTGTCGACAGTCAAAAGCGGAGAACAAACAAATACAAATGTTGCACGGGAAAAGTCCAGAAAAGTGTGCTGGTGCGCCAGAAAGACAAATGCGCTGGTTGGGTTCAGAAAGACCGGTGTAGAAAAAGTCGGGCCTACGCAAACCAAACAATAACGGCAATGTGAAATATATAATGAAATTGCGCTTGCACAGTGCGATACAAAGCTTTTTATAGTCACTCTGCTGCGACAGTTATGAGACGGTTTTGAAACGTTGGTTTGTTTTAGTATCACATGAGCCTTGCCCTGTAATATTACCCTGATCTAACTGTCCTGATCCACTGGGCGTATAAAAACAAGCTACTTACTTACTTGCCAAGTTAAGAGGCCGTGGACACTTCCACTCTTAAACACTTCAACAATCAGTTGTCATAGGCAGACTTCCTTAGTACCCATATCACGGCAATGTGCATGAGTGACCACCATTACATTTTGCAGTCATGGTGATACATGTTTTGTAAACGATAGCCCCGCCCCTCCAGAACATCGTATTGATGAATTACAATGCATGACCGGCCGGATATGAACGCGGAGGTTGACTGAGCTTGCAGCAGCTATAATCAATCAAACAATTCAATATTGTGAATGAATGTAAACACACGCTTGTCTTGTTCTTTCTGAGCCTATAATGAACTGTACATCGATCGTCAACAGAAGCAAAGACAGTCTTTGGTAGAAGGTACAAGTAGCAGACGCAAGTAATCACGAACAGGAAATTGGACCGGAAGTCATCGCCAGCTGACATTTGTAGTTTGGAACTGCCGCTTATTGTTTCCAAAGTTCTTGCGAAGACAGACCCGATGACCAGTTCTGCACAAAAAATTAGCAAATCGTTTTCTTTCAGTATCTCTTGCCTAAAAGAACTAGATCTGATGGCCGATTTGACGGTAGTGTGAAGGCGGAGTTTTACCCACACAAAGCGGTCTGAGGCATTTGAATAGCACGGGTCTTTGTTTTAATTTTCACTTGCAACGCCGATTTTCATTAACATGCAGTCGATTGAACTCCGAATACTCTTGCCCCTCTCAGTGCCATCAGCTAACAATTATGGTTGTAAAATAATTGTAGCTGAACTGAACAATGCAAACGAGTAAACAGTCACACTCAGTAGGTTTCGGGAGCTGAAATAGCCGTTGAAAAAGCACAAGAAAAGACAATAAGAACGAAAATAGGTTTTTACTACAGGCCTACTGCTTTCGACTGATCAAGATTTTGTCAATGTTAGGAAAACACGGAATTCACGTGCCCACACAAAGTTGTTCTTCAGTTTTTCTTTCTTTTTTTCTTTCTTTCTTTGCTATGCATAGAATGAACCTGTATACGAAGCTTTACTTTTTTCCTTCTTTTTTTTTCTGCTGGACTAGCCCCAGCGGCGGTCATCAGCAATTCGGACTAGTTCAACAGGCTACGCTGTGCGTCAGACCGGTATGGTTCACTTCAGTTGATTCAGTCTGCAATTTTATTGTACTACTGAAATGAGAACAAAATCAATGATCCATGCTCAGACTTGGAAATAATGATTTGTGGATCCCCCAGAGGAATGCCGCGCCCTGGCGGAATTCACTGACCGCCTCCGCATCATTTGTATTTGTATTTTTTAGCTAACGTGAATCCTGATCACCCAAAATATCCTTTTTGGAGAGTGTTACGACAGAAGCAGGACCAGAGCGATGCCGTCCTTTTTGACACTATTGCAATTAACCGTTCTTCGTTAATGTTCCCTCCCCCCCCCCCCTTTTCCCCCCTTTCTTTTCCCAGATTTCTTTGTTCCTGTGTTGCTTTTCACCCCAATCCCACCCACATCCAACCCACATATTTACAAATCATCCCTTTTTTGCTTTTATTGTGTGACCTTCTCGTGCAATTCCACTGTCAAACAGGATAGTTATTTCTTTTCATTTTCGATTTCCGCGTTAAAAAGCTTCAAATATATTTTGCTGAACTCATCATTGTAAAAGAATTCATTATTTAATCCATTAATTCATTATTTATACCCGGAGGAAGGCACAGAGCAAACACTATGTTTGGATATGGAACTAGATCAAAAAGAAAGAAAGAAGACAGAGCGACAGAGAGGAAAAAAGCCGACGTAACGATGAACATGACATGAAACACTGAGCAAGCCCGAGACTGCCAACGGCCGATGGAACCCAGGCCGTAAAGATGGCCCACTTTTTAAGTCATCTTAAAAATTTTGAAGGCGAAAGGAAAGGGCCGGGGACGAAGCCTCAACAGGCAAATATTTGACAAGGAGGTCGCGAGGAGACGGGAACGCCATTACAATCGACCGTAGCTTGACAAGTCGCATCCAAATAGCTCCATTTCGCCTCGCCTCTTCCTTCCACTATGCCGTTCCTTGCAGGAAAAAGCTGCAGCTCGATAAACTACAGTCTGCAGAGAGTACCCGAGGTAGTGGATAAAAGAACGGCAGTGTCTCGCGGAGTGGGGTGAGCCGGTTTTTGCCAAGCGGTAAGGCGTTAGGCTGGTAAGCGGACGACGTCGGTTCGATTCCCTTCTTCGATTTTCCTTTCTCTTCAAAAGTTGTGGTATGGATGATCTGAACAAGTTCTGACCATCGGTCTTCGAAGGAAGATCAGATCATGACGAAGATGGCAGCAACACTGGAAAACACTAGGCAAGTGAATCGAAAATTGTTTTGTTCTCTCACCCCCCCCCCCCCCCCGCCCCCCGCCCCTTCTCCCCTTTCATAATCCAAGAACTCACTGACCCTTCCCTCCTTGATAGAAGTACGCACTCATTTGTTCGGACTGCTAACACGCACGCACGCACACACACATATTTCTTTGGGTACCCTGTGTTAAGATAAAGTAATCGAAAGGTAAATGTGAAGTTATGGCGAGTACAAGATGTGCTTGATAATGATTATTCAGTGAGCTCAGGGACGCCGTCCGCCAGATTTGTCTTTCGTAGTGTTGCAGGGTTCCTGCATTCTTTGAAAGTTTGGGGAAGATGAACAGTGCGAACACCTTTGAAAGTTTGTGAATTTTGACTTCTTCTGTTAAACCCACAAGCCAGGGATTCCCTGACTGACTTTGCGAATAACGTGCTAGTTCTAGCTCCGAAATCTTTGGATGTTTATTGCTATGTATAAAATAAACTGTTATAATCATGAGATGGCAATATTTTGACACTGATCTGAACTATAACGTGACGCCGCGTACATACTTCATGTAAAGTGAATTAAATGCGAGTTGCTAAATAATCTGTTCAGTTCGGTCTTTGATTTAGAAAAGGATAGTCTTAAATTTTTTAAAGGTTTGTGATTTTCGGATTGAGAATTCTGCAGGAACCCTGTGTTAGCAGTAGGCTACAATTCTGAATGCCACAAAAGACAAATCTTTGAGTCCGTCCTCTGTGCCTGTACGAAAGCGCTGGTGGCTATTATAGATGCTTTTTCCTTCCAATGAAACGAGTCCGTAGTCCGTTAACTCGTCAACTGAACGCATAATGCCGCATTAACGCTTTTTGAAAACGCTCTAGTAGAATGAAACCGTTCCGTACCGAGACAAAACGCCTCGCGATACCGCTTGCGCCAAGAAGCGTAAAGAAGGTTAAAAATATTTCGGATTTCTTTCTCTGTAATGTTTCAAGTAATGTTTCATGGACACTGTCTAGTGACTTTCCGTCGACGAGTAAAGATATGCTACTTGACTCACGGCATGAGCAGTGATGCGAAACGAATACATTAAGGTCAACATAGGGCAGCAACCTTTTGGTTTTATTGCTTATAACACAGATATTATTCCTTCATTTGTGTGCTAAGAATTCGGTTGAAGATGCTATCTAAACTATACCCCGAGAAGATTCATGCTAAGTACTTGCAATGCTTTGCGCAAACTGTAATTTCCCCATGCGAGGGAAAGCGCCATTTTGTGCTGAAGGAGCAGGAGCACAATGACACAGTGGGTTAAAATGAGGAGAAGTTTAATTTGATTTTGTGCATGGTTAGAATCTTGTTTGATCCCGAATTGGCCGATGGATTTCCAGACTCAGCATATGTACATTGCATGGCCTTTTCACTAATGAAGATGGTTGAACTTCGCTCCCCATCTCGCAGTCGTATTTAGTTGATCAGTTATGTTCAGGTCAGATCGAGTCAGGTCATGGTGTTACAGATCTGTAGGTTCAGAAAACCCTATATGCGCTCAGTCACGGAAGTGTTCTCACTGCAGACTTGTGTTAAAACGACAAAAACAACAACATAGGAACTGACTTTTCGTCCAATCATTATTATATCATCGACAACAGGACTCCCTGTCAAAATGGCAGCCAGAATATCATCTACACTATCCAACGACTTCCTTTTTAGCTTTGTACTATAAAAGGTCGCCAGTATCGTCCATTCTTCAGTAATAAGGTTGGTGACTTGATCCAACTTGATCCATGGCTTTGCATGAAGTGACATGGTGCATGGTTATATGGTGTACACAGAACGCGCCGACACGGCAGCAGTTTCATGTG
>JABMCL010003766.1:262500-337500 GCA_018857735.1 Alviniconcha marisindica | reverse complement strand
GTGCGTGTGTGTGTGTGTGTGTGTGTGTGTGTGTGTGTGTGTGGTGTGTGTGTGTGTGTGTGTGTGTGCGTGCGTGCGCGTGTGTGCATGTTTGTTTTTTTAAACCAGACCACCAGATCTACGACTTCATGATTCCTTTGCTGCTGCACTTCCGTTTTCGCCAGTACCTCCCCAAAGACAACTCGGCGTTGAACAAGGCTAACGAACGAATGACTGAGATGAGCATCAATGGCGGACAACAATGACACGCCGGGTATAAACGAAAACAATTTACATGGCCATTGCCGCAAGGTTTGGATGAACTGATCGCTGAACGACTGAATCTAATCTAGGACTGGCGTTGCTTAGTTTTTGGATTTTAACGTCCCATCAACGCACAGGGTCAGCTTTTTAACATGACATATCGACAACAGTGAGTAGGCTGGGCGGGGGGGGGGGGGGGGGGGGGGGGGGGGGGGGGGGGGGGTGGGGGTGGGGGTGGGGGTGTTATGGAAGAAGGGTAGGTGGTGTATGTTAACTCTAGTGGAAATAGAGACCGAGAGGGAGGCAGTATGATAAAGCCAAATGAAGAGCTGGAACTCAGCGCCGAATGTAAGCCAGCCTCGGAATCACTAAGCAGCTCGAGTCTTGTTCTGTTGTTCTACGTGGGTACAAAAACGTCTTTACAATGGGTATAGAGAAAATGGCGACACCGGGAACAAGGAGGGATGTGGTTGGAGCGCTATCGAGTAAAGGAATTTGTTTGATAACAGGATTCTGTCAAGGCAGCCGAGATTGCACCGCTAAGGAAAAAAAAGAGAGAGAAAAAAAGGTTTCTGTCCCGTCCCCCTAGTCCCTTCTTCTCCACATCCCCCACTGAGACTCCCTGTTCCTATTTTCTCTTCTTCCCCCGCTCCATGCTGGGGAGATAGCGGCATGGACATCTCACTGAAACTCTCCCCCCAACCCCGCCCTCCCCTCTCGCCCACCCCAACCCGTCAGCAGACACCGTCTCAAAAATCCGGCACGTGATGGAGTTGCGCGCGCGTAGTCGCTAGCATTCCATTGGCTGTCTGTGTGTGGACAGTACCGCTCCTCCTTCAGACATGTTTGTTAAGCCGACTACCTAAACTTTCCTCCAAAAAACTGATTCTTTTCACCCACTTGTGGGACCATTTCCCAACTTGGGCTTTTTTTCGCGCTGAGCCGTCAAGTTTCTCAAGCAAACACAATTGAGAATTATCTGCTCTTGGTTTGTGTACTCCCATCATTCATTGCACGGCACGATCACGCGAGATTCGTGCGTGAATGAACGAGAGTGAAATTGAAGGAGAGTCTAATACTCACAAATGTAAGTAAATCCGACAGAGAAGAAACCGGCTGACATGTAGAAAAGCCGCACTAGCAATGAATAGACAAGGACAGAAATAGCGGCCTAAGGTTCCGTTCAGAAGCTGTCTCCCGAAGGAGAGAGAGAGAGAGAGAGAGAGAGAGAGAGAGAGAGAGAGAGAGAGAGAGAGAGAGAGAGAGAGAGAGAGAGAGAGAGAGAGAGAGAGAGAGAGAGAGAGAGAACAGTATGTTTATTGCACAAGTCATCTGACTTTTACAATATAAAACCCATCTTAAAATGCAAATCTTTTGTACCTAAATGCAAACAGAAATGAACACATTTGGTGATTCAAGCCAGCATACAGCGATGAGTTGAATCACACACACACACACACACACACACACACACACACACACACACACACACACACACACACACACACACACACACACACACACACACACACACACCACACACACACACACACACACACACACACACACACACACACCCACCCAACTACAACGACATCCTTTTCTACACACACACACACAACGACAAAAACACACCAGCAGACACCACCACACCCCACCCACCCCACACCACCCCACCACACCCCACCCCCCCCCACACCACACCACACCCCACACCCACCACACACAACCACACACACACACCACCCCCCACCCCCCCCCCCCCACACACCCACCCACCACACACACCCCACACCACACACACACCACACCACCCCCCACACCACACCCACCCCACCCCACACCCACACCACCCCCACACACACCCCACACACACCCCACACACACACACACACACACACACACAACACACACACCCAACACACCACCACCACACCCCACACACACACACACACACACACACACACACACACACACCCCACACACACACACACACACACACACACACACACACCCAACACACACACACACACCACACACACACCACACACACACACACACACACACACACACACACACACACACACACACACACACACACCACACACACACACACACACCACACAACACACCACACTTTGCGTGACAAGGATCCTTTCTTTGGAAGAGAGATCATTTGTACAATTTAAGACAAGAGAGGACCCTCTGCTCTGCTTGATAAACAAACTGTACTTATAATTATGTTTCACCGATATTTATCGGTCACTTTTTGGCATGAAAGGTTTGAGCAACCATCCCGTCAGTTCAATATTGGTATCATTAATCTTGGCTACCCTGAGTGTAATAAACGATGAGTAATTTTCGAGCTAACCGTAGAGAACACAATTCAATTCAGTTTAGATACAAGCACATAAAAGGTTAAAAGGAATGCTAATTTAATGTGAGAATACAAAACGAGCGGATTTTCGGGGTAAGCTTCGTTTTCAAGTGACAAAACAACAGTTAAATGGTGAGAAATGAGAATGCATTTTTCCGCTTTCAGTTGTGCGGAAGAATCAAAAACTCGGAGCACACCAAAACTGAAAACGGATAAGAACCACTAAACCGAATAAGTAAATTTAAATTTTTCACCGTTTAACTGTTGTTTTGTTGCAAAAATTAGCGTTCCTTTTAACCTATTATGTGTTTGGATCTTGTTTTAAAACGCTAGCAGTCATCCTTGTTGCAAATTTTTTTAATTCATTTTTAGCAAAACTCTGGTGACATAGTTATACTCATGCCTATGAAATCACAAGCTCACCACTTACGAAAGTGAACTGTCACAAAACGATTAATCATGATAAGAGTTCTTTTTGCGGCCTTTTCAAACAAAGTTGTCGACCAGCCCTGCAGAGTGACAACAGTATTTTGTTGTTGCATTTTTCGATTCGATTTTTGTTGCACCCTTTCACTATATTTAGCCGAACAAACACTGACTCTACTATTGAATTTCGACGCAGGACAAGCGAATGTTGATAATGAGTGAAATATTCATACGAGCTGGCTGATTACGCAGTTGAATAGATCTATCTTTCTATTTCTATTTCACCGATCTGGATTGTCTTTCCGTCACCATTGAACATAAGCCACAGTACCCCCTCCCCCTCCCAAAGGACCCACTACACCGGAAAACAAAGACGACGAGAAGTTAAACGAAACATAAAAACACAAACACACACACAAACAACAACAATGTAAAGAAACCTTATTCCGACGTGTAATTTCTATCCATATATTTCATTCATTCATTACAGCAGATCGTTTCACTTCAGAATTAGGGTCAACCCTCTCGTGTATCATTGCATAACTTTAAGATCTTTGATCAAAACATAAAAAGCTTAAAAAACAAGCAAACAAACAAAACCAACCAACCAACCAACCAACAAACAATAAGACAACACAAAACAACGGAGACTTTTTTTCGGCATAGTCGCCTTCGTCCTGACAGCAGATGGACAATGAAAACAATGAAGCAGAAGAGAGAAAAAAAGAAAGAAAGAAAGAAAGAAAGAAAAACTTAGCTGTTTTCACAGGGTTTTTTCCCCCAACACTGGCGATCCATGAAAATAGGAATAGAATAGAAATAACTGACTGGTGTCACATTTTCCATATTTGCACTGTTTGAAGCACAGTTTATCCATTGGAACTTTAAAAGCTGTCTGCAGTTAGTCGATAAGATTACAATGATTTTTTTTGCAGGGGAAAAGAGCAACTTTACTTTACTGATAAAAACAGATTTGGCCTGCATTAAATCAGTCGTGGAACCAGACTCTCCATCCACCAGTACACACAGTCAGAAAACAGTGTCAGTTCCATGTCAATCTTGGGTAATGTGCCCGCCTGCTGTATTTGTGGCTTGACAGTTTGGTGAGACTCTCGTCATTAGACACTTTTTCCCTTTGATCTCGCAGTCTTGTTTGCGTTGAAACCAGCGCCCAGCGATGCTTTGCACGAGAGTGTGTCTTCGGGCTGTTTGTATATAATTGGCAACTGTTCCGTACGTAAACGCTACAGTCCGTTGAGGTTAGCTTAATTGGGTGTGTGTGTGTGTGTGTGTGTGTGTGGTGTGTGTGTGTGTGTGTGTGTGTGTGTGTGTGTGTGTGTTGTGTTGTGTTGTGTTGTGTGTGTGTTGTGTTGTGTGTGTGTGTTTGTGTTGTGTGTGTGTGTGTGTGTGTGTGTGTGTGTGTGTGTGTGTGTGTGTGTGTGTGTGTGTGTGTGTGTGTGTGTGTGTGTGTGTGTTGTGTGTGTGTGTGTGTGTGTGGTGTGTGTGTGTGTGTGTGTGTGTGTGTGTGTGGTGTGTGTGTGTGTGTGTGTGTGTGTGTGTGTTGTGTTGTGTGTGTGTGTGTGTGGTGTTGTGTGCGTCGCGTTCGCGCGCGGCCGGTGTGTGTGGTTGTGTGTGTGTGTGTGTGTGTGTGTGTGTGTGTGTGTGTGTGTGGTGTGTGTGTGTGTGTGTGTGTGTGTGTGTGTGTGTGTGTGTGTGTTTCCCGAATAACCAAAATGCTCAACGTCGAACGTCTTGACAAATGCGGTAGGTGTGATGAACGAAGGAAGATAGGTAACACACACGTACGGCAGCCAAACTTGTCAAAAAAATATTCAAGGTATAATAGACTATGAAGACAGGATGCAAAAAGATGGAGGCCAACTGCTCACAAATATACCAGGCAGAGATCTATAATAAACAATGAAGATAGGAGACTAACAGACGACGGCCAAACGTGTCAACAAATAATTATACAGGCATATGGACCATGTAGACCGGACACGAACAGGAGACGGCCGTACCTGTTAACAAACATGCCAGGTAGGCACAAAGAGCGATGAGGATACAACAAGAAAAGACGACAGCTAAACATGTTAACAAATATGGTAAATATGACAGGACGATGAAAATAAACACAAACGACGGTAGACCTTGCTGAAAAACATGGTGAGTGTGATTTCATTTGCAGATAACCTTTTTGTGCGACGCATTCGTGTTTTCGAATTACCACAAACACATTTTATATACGAAGTGGGGTTCTGAATTTGGATCCGTTCAGATCATAAAGCTGATACGTATACATTATTATATTGTTGTGTAGTTTTTGCACACAATTCTGTTATAACAACTAAATCAATTTTGCAACATTTATTTTACTTCTTCTTTCGTATTCTCTACCGTCTGATTCTCACCGTTTCTGACGGATTCAGGAAAATTCGGGGTGGGGGGGGGGGGGGGGGGGGAGAGAGAGAGAGAGAGAGAGAGAGAGAGAGAGAGAGAGAGAGAGAGAGAGAGAGAGAGAGAGAGAGAGAGAGAGAGAGAGAGGACCAAAGAAAGTGAAGGAAAGAGTAAGTAAGTAAATGAATAAAAGAAATAAAAGCCGATTGATTAGTGCGCGCGTGTGTTTTCTTGAGTGTGCTGTGGGTGTATGTGTGGGTGTGTGGTTGTATCTGTATATGTATAAATAATTATGGGTTCCTAGGTTATTATGTTTATGGTACAATACTATACTTAAGGTTCTGTTTGTTGAAATGTATGTAAATGTGGTTAGTTGTTTGTACAGCACAGTGAGTTTAACTCGTGTTAGAGAATGGCGCTTGATAAGAATGATATTATTATTATCAAGAGAAATAAAAGGAAGAAAGGATGAATCTGCCGGAAATGATGAATGTGAATAAATGAAAACTAAGTCAGCAATTAGATTTCAACGTCCTGCCAACCGCACCGGGTCATCGCAGGACGAAAATAAAACCAAGAACGGATGAAGGAAGAAGAGGACGAATGAGTGAAACGGAAAAAGAACGAAAAGCGGGGAGAAACGGCAAAGCAGCAGAAGCGAGAGAGAAAAAAGACCCACAAAATCTGGCGTGCTGTCTTAGCCTCCCGTTCAGCGTGCGAGTGGACATGGGTTTTTAAGCCTTCCTCCTCACAGACATGCCGCCAGCCCGCCGTCCGTCCCGTGCTCCGATCAATATCCCGGGCCAGCCAAGGCGGACACCATAATGAACACCGAGGGACGTTCACTGACAACACCACATCCGCTATCGCCATGGCAGAGAACTGGTCCTCAGCCACACACCGTGCAGGGCTGATCCGGAGTGACTTTCGCTGATGACATCGTATCTGTCATGACCATCGGATCTATACACGGTAGCCTGAGTGACGTTCGCTGACAACATCGAGTCCTTTGATATCATCGCAAAGAATTGGTCCTCAGTGACACACGCGCGCAATGTCGGACTATAGGGACGTTCGCTGACAACACCGTATCCGTCAGAAACATTGCAAAGAACCGGTCCTCAGCGATACACACGGTGCCTGACGGAGTGACTTTCAGTGTCTATTAGGAAAAGTCGAAGGAAATAACCGTAAAGAGCTCGTCCTCAATGACACGCACATTGCCGGATGGGGTGACATTAACTGACGACACCATATCCTTGTTAAACATCACAAAATACTGGTCCTGAGTAATAAACAGTGCCGCACCAGGGAGATGTTCTCTGACAACAGCATCTGTTATGGATATCGTGAATTACTGGTCCTCAGTGATAGGACTACGCAGTGCCGGACTGAGTGGCTTTCACTAACAGCACCATGTTCCTTAACAGCACCGCAAATAATTGGTCCTAACTTATACACAGGGCCCAACTACGGTGACTTTCTGACTAACAAGACCGTATTCTTTGAGAACAGCGCAAAGAACTGGTCCTCATCACGCGCGCGCGCGCACACACACACACACACACACACACACACACACACACACACACACACACACACACACACACACACACACACACACACACACACACACACACACACAACACACACACACACACACACACACACACACACACACACACACACACACACACACACACACACACACACACACACACACACAACACACACACACACACACACACATACACACACTGTCGGACTACACCGACTTTCACTGACAACATTGTTAGGAACCTCGCAAAATTCGGGCCCTCAGAGGCACACACCCAGTGATAGTGCCGGACTGAGTTAATTACTTTTACTGTGAACACCCCGTCCTTTAAGACAACCGCAAACAACTGGTCCTCATACGACAAAGACAGTGCCGGACTGAGTGAATTTCACTGTGAACACTGTAAAGTACTTTAAGAAGACCGCTAAAAAGAACGTTTCTTCCAGGAACATCGCAAAGAGCTGGTCCTCAGCGATAAACGGGTCCGGAATCAGAGACATTTGCTGACAAGAATGTATCTGCTAGGTACATCGTAAAGAATGGTCCTCACTATAAAAAAAACCCAAAAAACAAACAAAACAAATCCACACACAAAAATCAAACAAACAAAAACGTGACAGTATGAAGTCCTAAAATTTCATAAACCCCAGATACACATTGACAGATGAAGTCTGTTTATATCCGGTTTGAACATGGCACATGAATAGTCCCCCGCCAACACACACACACACACACACACACACACACACACACACACACACACACACACACACACACACACACACACACACACACACACACACACACACAAATAAAATAATAATAAGACATTGATATTCCGTATGCTACAGATGTCAGCACGTAATCATAATCGATGTCAGTGAAACACACACACACACACACACACACACACACACACACACACACACACACACACACACACGCACACGCACGCACGCACGCACGCACGCACGCACGCACGCACGCACGCACGCACGTGCGCGCGTTACCCTGGCCAAGTTCCGTAGAAGTTCCAACAAGACTAAAAATCAACATGCATTATACTACAGGTTGAATTGCCGGAGCGACTCTTTCCTAGCTGGCTTGGTTCAGGCACAGCGACTCTGAGTAATTTCCCACGGGAAGAATTTCCATTTGGGAGAGTAAAGTATACACAATAAAAAGGAAGGGTACTTTTGGAGTTTGTAAGGACAATGTTGAACGATACAGGCCTATACGTGGTTACGAAATTGGTAGGCCTAAAAGTGAGCAACACAGTCCAAAACCTTTAGTGGGCTACGTTCCCTTGGTAGCAATAAATGTCCGGGATTTGGAACAGAGTGCGTCTGGCACGCAACAAAGAGCCAATGATGATCGAATGCAACCTTTATTATGTCTATCCATGTAGTCAGTCACTTAATGATTTATAAGCTGTACACCCAGCTATCAGTTTTGGCTCTACTTGTTTTTTGCAAAGGAGTGTCAGGCTATTTTATTCGATGCTGGAGGCGGCCCCGTTGAACATTAAGTAAACATGGTGCTTAACGTCCATAGAAACCATAAGGCTTATTAGGGACGGGGGGGGGGGGGGGGGGGGGGGGGGGGGGGGGGGAAGGGGGGGTATGGAGGTGGGTGGAGAGGGAGATTATATACCTATCGCTACGCTGTCACCACCAGAATGATTGGTGCATTAAGATGGGCAGCGATGAGAGCCATTTTAATGTTTCAGTAGGAAGTGATGGACAAAGTCACAAGACAGTGTCCACAAACCACAACCTTTTTGAAGAGAAAGGAGAGCCGAAGTTGTATCGAACCGAGGTACTTCCGCTTACCATGCAGCCTGACGCCTTACCGCTAGGCCGTTGAACATTACCTCGAAATTAATACATATATATAGGCTTAGTGTATGGCATGAACAAGAAAATTCTTACCTCGACATGTTTGCCAACAGAAATGTTCACGAAAGATCTGAAATGACTCAGTGGTCTTCTCTCGTCTTGTGGGCTCCTTTCAGGGTTGCTCGGGGTCAACTGTCGCATTGCGGCAGTGTCTGATTTGAGTGACACCACCACTTCGAAACTGACCAGGCATCTCATTGGCTGAGTTTCTTCTTATGGCATGTAAAACCAATTTCACGCGCCTAAGAACTTCTCAACACGGAACCACTCAAAAGTGAGGGAAAATCTCTCTCTCTCTCTCTCTCTCTCTCTCTCTCTCTCTCTCTCTCTCTCTCTCTAATGTTTGAGAATAACCTTTCGTCAAATTTGGACGGATTTGTTTGAAGCACATGTTTCCCTAAAAATTTGATTGTTGTATACATGTACGTCCATGAAAGAAATTTAATTCCGATGTTTCTGCCCATTTGTGGGAACTCTGTGAAACTGCATTAATCAATTGCTTATTCGTACTTATAATATCTGTTTGTAGTATAGTTGTGCTTATTTGTGTTTGTAGAATAGCAAGGACTTGCTGATAGATAGGTCCAAATGTACCTAACGTTACTATCCTTGTGTATTAAAGTTTTCGAGTTCGAGTTCGAGGTCGAGTTCTCAAACCACTCAAAAATGCGGGAAAATCTCTGTCTGTCTGTCTGTCTGCGTGTCTCTGTCTCTCTCGTGCGGTTGGCAGGACGTTTGAAGGGAATCAGTTTTTAACACCGAGTCAACTATGAAAGTCTCGCAGGACGTTAAACTCCCCTTACTAACTAACTCTCTCCCCGATCTGGTGATTGTTTATCGCTGCTTCAGGCCCGTTCAGCCACGGTGGTTATCTCATGATGGCGTTGGTTAGTGAAGCACAAAATGAACGAACACCGAAACAGTTTGTAATTACTGAATTCTGAATTTTTGGCATTAGTAATTACATGACTATTGTATTCCCCCTCCCCCATGTATCACTGTTTTTCATCATATCAGTAACCGGTATTATAATGTACCAGTTCTTAATGAGCTAGGTCGCGGCGGGTCACGAGATTGAACTTGGAGCGAGGCTGGGGAATGTAAAGTGGTGACAGCATGTAGAGATTTTGTCGTCTGCACCCTAGTCCAAAGCCTCATCGCTTGCGATCTCGGTTACCTTGGCTCACCTCATGAATATTCCTTGGGAATGGTCCATGAACACTCACCTGTGTGAACAGACTACTTTTTTAGCGCCTGAACGGGTGTTAAAAAAAAAGGCAGCCAAACTGTTTGTTAAAATTCACAGCAGTCAGAGGTTCATAACGTACATAAATTATCACATTTGTGCATTACAAGTATCTTTGTTTCATGTACGTGCAGTATAACCGTATTGGTTGACTGGGCATAAAACACTAAGTTACTTACTCATGTACGTGCATGCAATAGTTGAACAAAATAAATAACAGGTAAATGAGTGACTGAATGCAACGGACGTCATGCGTCTAGACCCCACGCAGCACGAACAGTGAATAATCAAAGAAGAGTTGTCCCCTATTGCAGTTGGCCAAACCGGCTGCAGAAAATTAATCAAACGTTTTCAGTGCAGCCTTGTTTGAACAGAAATCCGCTCTCTGCTTATTAAAGATTAATCAGTTGTGTTTTTCTGTGTGTTTTCACTTCAGGAGGACATGCGCAGTGTACATCATTGTTTGTGTAATTGCTTTTGCATTGCAACACTTCCTTTTTCTCCTTGCTTTGTATTTTTCTGTTCTTTATAGCCTATATCATTGTGCAACAACGAGCAAACTTCTGATGAAAGGGATGAAGCGCGTATGGGTATTCTCAAGCGCGTAGATACCACCTTGAGCTAAACTATTCCTGGTAAAGCGCTTTGAAGGGTAGGCGCTTTGGAAATGTCTCATTACTCGTTACGTTGGTCAATCGTGTCTTCCTGGGTTGACTGGGGGTAAAACACCAAGTTACTTCATTGCTTTCATCAGTTAGTACACTTTTAAGGGTAGGCACTTTGGAAATGTCTCACGCGTATTACGCATTACTTGTTGGTCATTTATCTCTCTTTTCATCAATTTGTACAAACATGTGTTCGATCACATTACGTTGATTCCCTCCACCCCTTTTTTTTGTGGTTGATTTTGGTATTGATCATTGTGTGAGTATGGTGCTACGCTTACATTACGCAATTTATGACTCGATGTCCTCTTTTTTATTATGTTGGCGATGCACTCATTCCATCAGAAGCCGGACGCCGTTTCACCATTGGGCCTGAAACTCTGTGGACATTTGTAGGCTACCCCTCTGAGCTGTCAGCTGACCTCCCGGTTTTAGCCAGACAGCTCCGCCCACTTAGACAAGCAGAGTAAACAATGCAACAAGTGTTCGAACTCACGCTTCCAACTGCACAGAAATGTTGAATGCACCAGTGCTGCATATCCTCGAATGCACCATGTATGTATCTTTGTAACAAAGGTGTATTACGTGCGTGCGTGTGTGCGTGCGTTGTGCGTGCGTGTGTGAGTGAGACATGTTGGGGATGGGATGGTGGTTGTGATGTGTATATGTGGGGTGGGGGCGGGGGCGGGGGGAGGGGGTGGGATACAGCCAAACAACAAAGAAGCGAACACCAAGATAAAAACGGGTTATAAATGAATAAACAATTTATTCATCTTCTCAAAATGACATCTGAAATTGATCTTTGCACATAAAAATTCAGTCTATAAGGTGATATACAAAACAATCTCTTGATTTTGTCTTACAAAAATCATGCGTCACTGCAATGCATGAAATATCAGTTCAAAATGAGAGGATGGAAAAATGCCAGAGAATGAAGTAAAACAAAAACAAACAAAACTCAGAAACAATGTCACAGAACAAAAGCATACACAATCAAAGAATGTACTGATACCAGTTACCCTATCAACACAATGGATTTAGTTCAACAAAAACAGATCTCATGACGCATGGCTGTCGCAGACTTTACATACAATACGACAGTAGCGAATTCATTGCCATGAAATATTGATCCCTTTCCTACTATCCACACACACAGACACACACACACAGACACACACACACAGACACACACACACACACCCGCGCGCAAGCACGCACATCATCAGCATACAAGCATAAAACTGCTTTGTTAAGAAGTGTCTACCTAATCACACAGTGGCGAATTTTTTTCAATTCTAAACTTTAAAAGCCGACCATAAAAAAAAAGAGAATCACGAGAGTGCGGGACGGCGGGGTGCGGGGGTGGGTGGGGAGGGAGGGAGGGGGAGAGAGAGAGAGAGAGGAGAGAGAGAGAGAGAGAGAGAGAGAGAGAGAGAGAGAGAGAGAGAGATTAGCAAATAGAAGAATAGAAGATACCACCACAACTAAAACACATTGCTATCAGCATATAAAATCTACGGACTGTCTCAGAGGACAACTAGGGAAATACATCAACAACTGCCACAGTATTCTACCTGTCTACCACTACAACCACTACAGACCAGTCCACCATCGGACGAGGTAAAAATACCAGCAGGTACACGTTTATTATGCGGGTTCAAAGGTGCTATTTGTTAATCAGCCAAAACGTATCATTTGTACTGACCAGAAGTATTCTGTAGGGGCAAAAAAGGCGATAGAGAAGAAGAGAAGAGAAAAGCTGAATTTCGCACAACATTCCGAGATGGCTTCTGACAGTGAGTGATAACATTAACATCAATCTTACTGATCTCTACCCTAGCTAAATGGGGACACTCCCAGGAGGTGCGAGGAAAGCAAGCAATCAGTGGACACATTTAGCAAAGGAAAACACAACTTTCAGTCTTTTGTCAAACTCTCTTAGATCCAGTGACCTTGAAAATAGGTCCATGCCATCCAACCTGTTTTCGAACGCGTCAAGGTCAATACGAGAATAACGCTCTGTTTTTAGAAAATATTTCTCGAAAAAATCTCAAAAGACACGTCTACATGAAGGTTTGTGCTAAGGCGGCGAACTAGTCAGTTATCGTCCCATAAATATAAATGTTAAAATTATTAATAGCATGTTTTAAAGTCCATGTCCTGACAAGCACACAGGTTTCAACCCGACTTAGAAAAAAACTGTCGAGAAAACAAAACTTTTTATCTCTCAATGTGGCTATCAAATTGGATCAGGGTAACGCGCATGACGGTGTGAAACC
The DNA here is from genome assembly GCA_018857735.1 of Alviniconcha marisindica. Taxonomy (NCBI): domain Eukaryota; kingdom Metazoa; phylum Mollusca; class Gastropoda; family Provannidae; genus Alviniconcha; species Alviniconcha marisindica. The sequence goes on along the minus strand of JABMCL010003766.1, from coordinate 324,411 downwards.
CAAAGGAGGTATTAATCATGACAAATTTGAAAGACTCACTTTGTCTAGGAAATAGCCAACGTTACACCTTTCTACGGAATCTGAATACATGCAATTATTTTCCATATAATACACAGCCAAGTCGTGAAAAGCATTTGTGCAGCCTTTGTATCATCTATACAACAACCAGATATAAAGTCTGAACTTGTCGAATAAGATCTTACTAACACCATACAACTTGCAGCTGTACCTTTCCAACGCCTCCGTACCCTTAAAATTGGGTCACGATCGTCGAAGACAGTATACTTGATTGTTTAACGTTCGGTCAACCATGACGGTTACATCAGGTTGGACAGAAACAGGTGCGAAAGTGTAAAGCTTAATGGAGGAAAAGTTTGAAACTTCTATAGTCTTCGAGAAAAAACAAAAACAAAAACAACCCACCCGGAAAATTACCCCAGCATGATTTAAAGGTGCACTGAACACATACCTCAAAATCTGAGATTTATAAGCTGCGAAATTTAACTAAAGCTGTCCCAACTGTGTCCAGAGCTGCCAGCCAACCGTATGTTCTACACTGTGACAGTCTTGCGAGAATTGTAGCCACCCACTTAACAGCCGTGAGCAGGGATAAGGAGCCCGGTCAAAAGGGACAAAGAGTGAAACGGTAAGTACCAGATTTGTGTTAAAAGAAGCAATCGCGTTTCTAAAGCGCCTTCTAACTGCTCTAGGTCACAAGAGTCGTTCTCGTTCTTTACAATGAGCGATAGCCTTGCTGGTCGTTGAGACCAGCAGATCTCTCGCTCATCGTAAACACTGAACGAGAACGACTCTTGCTTGGCGGCCATCACATTCCTGGGAAGAAACTGTCGGGGTAGGGTGGTGGAGGGTAAACTTCAATTGAAAGCTGCAACAGTATCTTTGAAGGAGACAGACAGCACAAGAAAGCTGAAAAGAATAAGCGAATGGGGAGAGTGAAGAAGAAGAAAAACATCAGCAATAAAAACGCAGACTGTTACGCATGCGCACACAGCCGGGTCGATGGAGAGGAAGCGAGCACTGACAGGAGAAGAGCAGGGCATGATGGGAAAGGAGTGGAGCATGATGGGAAAGAAGTAGGACCAAACACACAAAGTGAGCGCGAGCTATCGACCTGATGTCAAGTGTGATTTGCGTATTAGGGTGATTTGTTTCGCCATTAAGCCTCGCTGGCTCGCCACCTCCTCCATCGCCCTAACCAAGCACCACCATTTCCCAGGTCTGGTTTTACAGTTCTCATCATGGTCGTCTCCAAACCACATACCGTAGCGCTTCTCTCCTCTTATCTTTCGGCTGCGCGCGCGTGTGTAGTACGTGTGTGTGTGTGTGTGTGTGTGTGTGTGTGTGTGTGTGTGTGTGGTGTGTGTATGTGAGAGAGAGAGAGAGAGGAGAGAGAGAGAGAGAGAGAAGAGAGAGAGAGAGAGAGAGAGAGAGAGAGAGAGAGAGAGAGGGGGGGGGGGCAAGAAGGGATGATCCTGAACAGAGAGATGGGATAAGAGAGAGAGAGAGAGAGAGAGAGAGAGAGAGAGAGAGAGAGGAGAGAGAGAGAGAGAGAGAGAGAGAGTCTAATGTAAGAGAACACAAAAATCCCCCCCCCCCCCCCCCCCCCAACCTCCCAAAACCAAAACGACAACAGACCTACCCTGCAATTTGCATATAAACGCCTTTCCTACCATTCATGAGAATTAGTTATAAACAAGTTCTTTCTAAGCCTGGACTTGAGCTGATAGATAAACACGATTAATTATTCAAGCTGGCTTAATTTATACGCGGCTGCCCAGACAACAGAAACCGCGACTTCAGCGAAGGAGCTAACTCGAGCTGACTTTTGTCCGGACGTAGGATAGTAGACTGAGCGTGTGGGTGTGTTTGGGGGTGCGGGGGAAGGGGGCGGGGGTGGGGGGGGGGGGGGGGGGGGGACGATGGTCGTGGCACGACATGGTAAGCAAGAGAGTGAGCACGAAGTAGTAAACCGGAATCCCCCACCTCTCCTTCCCGCGTCCCAATGTGCGTGGTCACGTACCCATTCAAACTAGACTGGGGGAGAAATGCCGTTTTATTCACGACACAGTTAAACCCAAGCTCATGCGTGTGAACAACTCTATTCAAGATACAGGTAAACTGAAGCAGATACGTGTGTAAAAGTCCATTCACAATACAGGTTAATTCTAGTCCCTTGTATCAACCTGTATTCAACAAGACTAGAGGATCAACCCCCCCCCCCCCCCCCCCACTCCCCAACGGCTAACGCAGCATGTGTCCTGTGTACAAACCAATACACAATTCCATTTACGTACTTTTCATGTAATTATTATTAAAATAATTTGTACTGTTCAAAATACGCTTGATAAAATTCATTCAATGTTGAAGATGAAGACAAGCTGCACGCCATTAAAACCAAATAAAATTGCAATTTCATATTAGTAAAATTTGACAATGGGCGACTTACCTACATTAAGCGTGTGTGCACCAGAAGGACAAATTATTCGCGCTTGTAGTGAGCGTAAAAGTATTACAAAATATTTGACATCGTTTATGCTTTTGATTTTTGTGTACCTTGCTTTTGATACTTTTTTTTGATACTCGAGTACAAATTGTGACCAAGACATAAAACAGATTTTCCGTTTGGGGTGAGTGTAAAATTATTATACCTGCCATCTTTTGATTTCTGTATATTGTTTTTGGTGTGTGTGTGTGTGTGTGTGTGTGTGTGTGTGTGTGTGTGTGTGTGTGTGTGTGTGTTGTTTATATATATATACATATTTTGACAATTGACTACAAACGGTAATAAAGAAATGAAACGACATTCTTTTTTACATTCAGACCTAGCAATCAATGGGAGTTTAGCCAACTGAAAAAGAAAAAGAGTGGAAAAAAATTAAGGGGGCTGAAACTATATAACATACCAAAAGAATATGCATGGGCAAAGGCTCTTAAAATAGTTAAATTCACACTGAAAATGACGAAGGACCGGACAATTATAAGAAATAGAGAAACATTCTATATATCTAACAAACTTGAAGGCAAGAACGCGAGAGAGAGAGAGAGAGAGAGAGAGAGAGAGAGAGAGAGAGAGAGAGAGAGAGAGAGAGAGAGAGAGAGAGAGAGAGAGAGAGAGAGAGAGCTGTTGTCAGTCAGTAGGGCAGTGTGTCAACAAAAGAGCACCGGTCACGATAAAGTACACACCGCACGTTGCGCCTTGCTGTGCATCCTTCAGCTACAACTGCGGAGCTTAGATTCTCAAGGCCTAAACACAGGCAACTGCTGACAGGTGGGCCAGTTCTAGCCATGCACACTGACCTGAGTACCATTGCACTAGAAGCCTTAATATTCCTCGCTACCTACCTACCTATATATATATATATATATATATATATATATACAGTCACGCCATCGGGGAGGGAAAAATAATCATCAAAACACAAGTGAAGCTGAAAGTGCTGGTCTGCTCTTTAGGACACGCGTTGACTGGTCAACTCTTTAGGACACGCGTTGACTGGTCTACTCTTTAGGACACGCGTTGACTGTCTACTCTTTAGGACACGCGTTGACTGGTCTACTCTTTAGGACACGCGTTGACTGTCTACTCTTTAGGACACGCGTTGACTGTCTACTCTTTAGGACACGCGTTGACTGGTCTACTCTTTAGGACACGCGTTGACAGCCCCGAGAGGACTGAGAGAGAGAGGGGGAAAATATGAAGCTGAATGAACTAAGAAAGACGAGAGGGGAACTGAGCGGGTTTAATGCCTGTCAGGGAGAAAAGTACGCAAGGCTATATATATTCTTACTTGCTATTGGAGTAAACGAGAGAACCTCAAATAGCTCTGAATTCTTGGTAGAGGAGACATCAGTTTCTGTGACCCCACGCGACCCTATTGCTGGAACTAGAGTTTGAACATTGCTGGTTGGATTGACAGCAAAGTACAGTTGACGGCGTAAGCTGTCTGTCGGGATCCTAACAGTCCGACGAAACTAGAACCCCACTTTAAACTATAACACACTCACAATGACTGTCATTCAACTTTCAGAAAACAATACATACAGAACACACCACAAAACACACTTTCATAGAAAGCATCTAGAAAAACAGTTCAGAGTCAATTCAAAGGCCAAATGCAACTTGCTCGTTGACAATTTGTCCAGAAAGTCTCAAATTCGAACTGTCAAGGCTCATCATCACTACCATCAGATGAAATATACCAGCAGGAGGAAGATGGAGTGGGTGAAAGGTGAATAAAACTGGAAAGCTGTCAAACAACGATTTTATACTAAAGAGCGGACCGTAGCACTTCGCCGGTGTGTGTGTGTGTGTGTGTGTGTGTGTGTGTGGTGTGTGTGTGTGTGTGTGTGTGTGAGAGAGAGAGAGAGAGAGAGAGAGAGAGAGAGAGAGAGAGAGAGAGAGAGAGAGAGAGAGAGAGAGAGAGTGTGTGTAATGAATTTATTCAATGACCATGGATTAATATTGTACTGTATATGTGTGAAGGGTGAGAGAAGAGAGACAAAAGGACCTATAAAAATATGTTTAGAATTGCTACTTGGGTAAAGCTTTAGAATTACTACTTCGGTAAAGCTTTACGAGATTACTCTCTGTGTGTAACCATCTTTAAAAGAATGTATTCCATCGCAGGAATTCTGTTTATTTTCCCGCAATTCTGACTCAATTTTACCTATTGCGTTATACAACTGCCTTTTTTACACGCCGTAACCTGTAATTTTAATCTTAATATTTTAATAGGTAGGGCGCAGCAGAACCTTCCACCAAGGTTATAAAAACAAACGTCAGACAAAAACTGTTAGTGTTAGCGACCCAAAGCCAAAGTCTGAAACGGACAGCGGGAAAGGATTTTAAAAAAATCGGCCTTAGTTTGGAATGTACAAGCAAGCTACCATATAGCCCCTTACTACCGCGTAGAACACTAGCTGCAAAACTACCTATTTTATAATATATATCCTAGTATTACGTGGGTTAAACCAAAAGCTGGATTTTCTGAAATGTGAAAATTTACTCTGGCCCACAAGCAAGCAAAGACTTAGCGAGCGTCATGACGCACTGGGCGAAAACAAACAGCCGCTTGCACTACAGCAAAACAGTCAAGAATGTTTACTGGAGTTGTTCACAGGAGCTGAAACTCTATATTATAGTTAAAACCCACCCCACTTGCAATCGACACAGTTACCTTCTACCACAAGGCGTTTCCCTCCCACATACGAAACAGTTACCTTATATCATGTGAGTTTTTTGTTACAAATTTGCAAGACACATCACGTTCAATCATATAGGTGAGCTTTCATTTCATCCCACTTGCATGCAATACACAATCACCTTCTAAGTTAATACATCTGAGGGTTTCACGCCCACTTTGAAGATACATTCATCTTCTATCGTGTGGAGTTTTCTCATTCCATTTGCAAAATGTAAAGTTACCTTTGATGACATATAGTTTTCGCATCCCTCTTGCAAGACTTGAATTGTTTTTCTTTGATGACACAGGCCTTCCTCTTTCAGTTTCAACCGCTGTCTAGAGGGGGGGGGGGGGGGGGGGGGGGGGGAAGCGAGATACAGAAACTCAGTCTTGAGCTCTTTCAAAGTACTGATTTCGGTGTAAACCCTGAACCCTCATTCCACACTCTCAGATTCGCTTTCGGCACCTTCCTCCATGGAGGAAGGGTTTCGTAAACCAGTACCTGGAGCCTACCCTCATTCCTGTGCTACTAACCAAACCATGCTACCCTCTGGGTGTGACAAAATTTAATTTTGAAGAAGTTACGCACACAGTACATTGTCCACCACCTCTGTAGTTATACAGCTTACTCACAGTCACTTACACTTACAGCGAAAATAAATGACAGAAATGTTAACTTCCTTTCCATGCCAATATTATCAGATCAAGAAAGCGCTACGTACCAGACAGAGCAACCAGGAAAGATAACGTTTAAGTACATAAATATCTATACTCAACTGACATTTCAATCCGCTCAAAACAAATTAGGTCCAGCGAAAAATAATGAAACGTGAACGGAGAGAGGACAGTCACAGAAAGTGACGCCTGAAGACGATTATGAATATGATTAATGACGCATGCATAATAAATGAGGCCTAGCAGCTTCGTGCTCAAAAGTGGCACACTGTCAAAAAGACTATACAACAGGTAAACAAAATCCAAAGAGAGCGAACGAGAAACAATGAATGAAGTTTTGGTCCCTGTATGGTCACACACTTTCAATAAATATTTATATCTTTCAGCATCTGGATCATCAACAGTACCAAACAAATGTGGAAGAGCGGGTGATAAGCACACTGATAATAATTGAGATGCCAAGTGTGTTTAAAACAAACAAAAGAGCGAGAGAGAGAGAGAGAGAGAGAGAGAGAGAGAGAGAGAGAGAGAAGAGAGAGAGAGAGAGAGAGAGAGAGAGAGAGATCAAAAACCTCACACTTGCAGCAGAAATCAAACAGTTTTGTATTACACATTTAGTTTAAGTGTTTAAGTAGATTTAGTACACCCTTTCAGTTTCAGTGTTTCATGATTAACACAAAACCTGCATGAAACATTGTTAATGCTGCTGTGTGCTAGTGTTAGCAAATCAACAACTTTGTCCAGGTAAAACCACACTCCTACGAGAACATTTCCTATTCTAGAACTCTTCAAATACCGACCCAACTAAAAAAAAAAAAAAACCTCCCCCCCCACCCAAAAAAAAGCAACCCACAAAACAAACACCACCAACAAACAAAAAACAAAAAGAAAAACAAAAAAACAAAAAAAAAACATAAAAATGATTAAAAAAGAAAAGAAAAAAGGAAAACAGAAACATGACCAAATGAGATGCGTACATACACTAGAAACAATAAAAAGTATTTCTGAACCCATCGAACTTTTGTCAGAATTTCGAGACAGTTGATTCTTAAATTTTGTTTTGTTTTGTTAACACTTCTTTATGTCGCTTATCTGCACCTCGGTTGGTGCTTTATGGTCTATGTGTACATGGAAATGAAACATAATCTTCAGTCGCAGGAGCAGGGGTCATAGTTTATTTGAAAAGATTATTCAATTGTGACCGGAATCAAGTGGAAAAGAATAATAAACGGAAAACAGAAACAAAATAAAAGCAAAACAACAAGACTTGTATCCCTTCTTGAAAATAGTGCGTGTTCGGCCAATGGCTGCGTCAGATTTGAGTCACGTGGGAGGTAGACAAATCGCAGTGTTTGCGCAGATCGGTGGCTTGTGACGTCATACTCTGTGGTTGAAAACAAACTGTTTTGAATCCACCTTATTTTGTGACTGATCAAGCATACTGGCTTTAAATACACAAATACATGTACGAAACAGCCGTACAAAGGAATACAAATGAATTTTGCGATATCAACATTTGTGTGGTCCATTGCGATTGATTCTGTGTAGATTTTGTGGTCAGATCATCAAATTGGAAGAACTCTTGATTATTTACATCTTTCTATCTCTCCCCATCTCTTAAAACACACACGCACGCACGCATGCACGTACACATACAACGGGTTTCTTCTTCTTATCACTATTTTTTCTTTTGCGTAGTTTGGCCAGCCGTTTGACTTTTTGTCTCATACTCTATCACTGCTTTGAAATATGTTCGTCGCGGTCGCATTAAGTATGGGTCTAGCACTTTTCAAATACCCTTTGATAAGGATCTCAAGCACGAAAGAGTCCTCCTTCTTATATTTTAAACAAACCACATCAACCGAAACCAGCCTCTGCTTGGAAAACTACACTCGCGCATACGGTGGTTTCTTAACGTCCAAACAAGCGGACACAGTTTCAAAATGTGTAACGCTGCGATTTGATCGTTCGTGATCTTTGCTGGGTTACCGGCAACTATAATGCAACAAGCACGTTCAAATAAGCTTTACACTATCTACACAACGGTGAAATCCGACCAGCAGCAACGACGGGAAGAGGCCGACTGCAGTCTGAAGTCAGCCAGCCACCACGTTCGCACCAACCAGAAGGACATCCGAGGTTCACCTTGTAACTGCCAAGCTCTTCGCATCAGAAGACTGGAGTGAAAATCGTCGGCAATACTGTCGTCATCACGTTGTAATGTTTGGAGTAAGTCTTAGCGCTGGAGAAAGCATTCGATGCGAATCATCTGAAGCCCATGCACTCTTGTTACTGTTGCTGGAAATGACAGCAGCGTCGCAGTGAAGTGGGGGCGGGCGTGCTTCGTAGAATTGACCTCGCTTATCCTTCAAAAGCACGAAACAAACGCACGTAAGTTGCCTAACGGCAGTCAGCGACCATTATAGCCAAGACTGCGTCAGTGCCACAAGTGCGGAGGGCGGGGGTGGGTTGCTGGGCAGAGAAGCCATGCACATCAGCAGCAGGACACATCTAATTTCGAGAGGTCGCCAGAAGCCGTGCACATCAGCAGCAGGACACATCTAATTTCGAGAGGTGGTGGGACTCAGGTGATCAAACCACACTGTGCTTTCTCTTTTGCTTCCACTTTGTGGGAACAATGACAACTTGGATGTTGTTACAATTTCTATCACTTCACTCAAGACCCGTGCACGCGTACGCCACCCCGCGTGGTGTCTCACTTCAAGTTCCAAGCGACAGGTGTACACAGTAAGTTGACATGAGTAGGAGAGATTGACGCATCTGGAATCGGAAGTGGGCAGAAGATCCACAGGACCTATGACTCTGTCAAGAAGACGAAGGCGTCGGTAGCAAAAAGATCGCGTCCCAGCCCTCCTCACTTGAGAATGTCGTCAAACAAGTCCGAACTGAGGGAATCAAAGTTGTGCGACTGTTCTGAACTGAGGAACTGCATGAAATCGTCCTGGCCCAGCCCCGCGGGGTACTGCTGCCCGTGCGTCCCGTTGGCCAGTGTCTGCATGGCCCCAGGACCCACCATCCCGCTGTAGGGGGACGAGTGCGAGGGCATGGCCGACTGGGGGTGTCCGGCCATCCCCGGGCCACCCCGCATCGCCATCCCGTGCTGCTGCTGCTGCGTCATCTGCACGCTCTGGTGCATCATCACCTGGGTCCCGCCACTCACCCCCATCCCCACCCCTCCCCCCATCATGGGGTGGCCCGGGGGGCCCCCGGGCATAGGTCCTGCCCCACCCATCCCCGCCACCGAGCCGGCGGAGCCCGGCCTGTGCGAGTAGCCGGGCGGCAGCATGGCGCTCTGTCCCATGGCGCCGGCGCGGCCCATCTGTCCCTGCATGTGGCCGTGGCCTTGTCCCGGGTGGCCCTGCATCATGGGCCGTGGCCAGCCGTCACCGTGCGGGTGTCCCATGTGCCCCGGGTGGCCCGGGTGGGCCCTGGGCTGCGAGATGTTGAGCCCCTCGGGCCCCACGTTGACGTTGGGAGGCCGCTGGTTCCTCATGAGGGCGCTGGTGTAGTTGCTGGGCGCCTGGCTGCTGGCGGACGACGAGGCCGGGTGGGGGTGGGCCCCCGCGTTGCTCACGCACCCCAGGCCGCTGCTGCCGCCGCCGCCGCCGCCACCCCCGCTGCCGTTGCTGGTAGTCGCCACGCCGTTGGGGGTCGGGGTGGGCGTGTGGGGCGAGTAGGAGGGGGGCCGCTGGGGCATGGGCTGTTGCTGCTGCTGTTGCTGCTGCTGGTGCTGGTAGGCCGCCGCCGCCGCCATGCTCTGCGAGGACTGGGCCAGCGTGGCGCCCATGTGAGGCCCCGTGGTGTTCACCGTCGCCGCCATGGACTGCACGGCGGACATCTGAGTCATGACCCCCCCTCCCCCGCCGCCTCCCACCTCCCCCTTGATGGTCGGGTAGGGTGGGGTCTGGTTCACCATGTTCTGCATGGTCTGCAGCGGCGTGCTGGAGCCCCCGCCGCTGTGGGCGCCGCCCGTGCTGGCCGGCTGGTAGGGCGGCCCGCCCGCGCGGGCGGCCGGGTGCATCTTGTACTCGGGGGGTGGCCGGTTCATGTACTGCTGCTGCTGCTGCTGCTGCTCCCGCCGCATCTTCTCCTGCATCATTTGCATCTCGCGCGCCGCCGCCGCCATCCCCATGCCCGGGGGCGGCTGACCTTGACCCGCCTGACCCGGGCCCGGCATGTGCGAGGTAATGTTGAAGGACTGCTGCTGCGAGACGGTCATCCCCGGCGGCGCTCCGCCCTGCTGCGGCGGCTGCTGCTGCTGGAGCTGCTGCTGCTGCTGCGCCGCGGCGGCCACCTGCGCCATCTGCACCTGTTGCGACTGGGTGAGCTGCATGCGGTGCGAGCTCTGCGCGAGCTGCACGTGCTGGGTCTGCGTGATGTGCATGGGGCTGAAGTGGCTGGCCACCTGGTTCTGCAGCTGCTGCAGGGAGCTGGGCCCCGAGGGCTGCCCGCTGTGGCTCCCCGGTGGCGCGCCGGGCGCCCCGTGCCCGTCGGTGGGGTAGTGGGTGAGGGGCTTGGTCTGGCTGTAGCCCATAGCGGCCAGGTCGGGCTTGCCACCGGGGTACTGCCCCATAGGGGGGCCGCCCTCCCCGTACCCGCCACCTTGCCCGTAGCTCGGGTAGCCCGCCGCCCCGGTGGCACCGGCGGAGGGTGGGTAGCCCTGGCTGGGGTAGCCGGGCGGGTAGCCGTTCCTGCCGCGGCCGAAGGGGTCGTAGGGGTCGGTGTAGGGGTTGTCGCCCAGGGGCTTGCTGGGGAAGGGCGGGGCGGCGGAGACCTGGTGCTGGTGCTGAGCCGCCATCTGCTTCAGAGTCTCGGCCGCGGGGCCCGTAGGCTCCACCAGGGAGGGAGGGGGTCGCACCGGCAGACCGGTCCCCGCCCCCGCCATGGTCTGGGGGGTCTCGAACATTGTCGGGGTCAGTGCAGTCGGAGGGGCGCCCGCGTGGCTGGCGTGCTGCTGCTGAGAGGGAACTTGCGCTGGGTCGTTGAACTGCGCGGTGGCCTTGGACAGGCCCGGCGAGCTGCAGCCTTCTAGTGACGAGAACGGCGAGGAGTCGGCGCCGCCATTGCTCTCGGCACGGGTCTGCACTTTGTGGTAGATCTTGTCGAAATCGTCCAGCTCCTTGATGAGATTGGGCGCGAACTCGTCGTCCTTCTCGATGCTGTCCAGAATGTCCTGCAGCTCGTCGAAGGGCAGGTCGGGAACGCCCGAGGCGCTGACGGAGTCGGCCGACACCCGGCACTGAGCGTCGTCCACCGGCTCCTGCTTGCACTCGATGCTCGTGTGCACGCTCGTCTCCGCGCTGGCGTGACCCGCTTTGCTGCCGGTCACCGCAGCCGGGTGGTTGCTGTTGTTGTTGTTGTTGCTGGCGCCGAGGTTGGCGGTGGTGCTGGTGTTGGCGCTGACGCTGGCGCCGTTGGGCTGCTGCTGGGCCGAGGTGGTGGTGTGAATGTTAATGTTGCTGTTGGCCTGGGCGGCCGGCGACCCGTCCGGGGGCGGGTGGTGCGGGTTGGTGCCCGGGGGTGGAGGGAAGCGAGGCTGGAGGGTGGAGCTGACCGTCACATTGGTGTGGATGGTCTGCGGGCTCTTGCGCTGGGAGGTGAACTGCTGCACGATCTGCACCGACAGGTGCGGCAAGGCTCCGTCCTGCCCGCCGCCCGTCACGCCCACGTTGGTGCTGCTGCTGACGCTGCTGCCGTGTGACGTCACGCCGCCGCTCGTCTGACCGCCCGCCTGGTGGTCGCCGTCCTCGAACTGAAAGACGGTGTCGGCAGTGGCTGCTGCCGCCGCTGCTGCTGCTGCTGCTGCGTTGTTGTCGCTGTTGGCGGTGGCGTCAATTTTCTGTTTTAGCTTCTGCTGCAACACAAGAAAAAGACGACTGATGAGAAAAGAAAGGGGGAGGAGGAAGGGGAAGGAGGGATGGGGGGGGGGGGGGGGGGGGGGGCGGACTTGACTGATTCTCAATATTAAAAGACCAGTCAACCTCCGCACGTCATCATGAGACACAAGTCATCATGTTCTTCATCAAGAAGTTATTCACATTTCGACGGTCAACAAGTGAGAATATATTATTATGAGTAATCAGATTCAACCCAAATGAACCTCATTGTTACAGCTTTAATTCGACATTCCCGCAATGTCAATGTAATTACATCAACTATAACTAATCGTTTGCATCGAAGCCAAAATACACTACTGTTTCGCACAAAGTAAAACGAAGGACCTGCAGCAAGGCGGGAGCAGAGAACGGCTATTAACTAATAGCACAACTCTGTGCTAAAACAGCCCTTGGGCAGAAAACGAGCGTATTCCCACGCACCTAGCCATTAAACACAGTCCTCGCACGCGCAAAAACCCAGCATATTTCACAAGAGCCTACGTACTCGGACGCATAACCCATAGCCACCCACGACATAAAAAAGACATCAAGAAGGAAAAATTGGCTGTTGTCAGCCGCAAAAAGTTATACATCATAGTCGTTGGCGTAGATTTGTGGAAGAAGTATCAAATGTCAACCGGAAACAACCCACAAATCTCAGGCTTAACCACTCGCGACGAGCTGATGGCTGACAATTCGCTTTGCTGCATGGAGAGATATAAAGTTAATACACGGAATGGTCGTTAGGGGCTACCGAGAGCTCAAGTTTTACAGACGGGATACACACTTGCCGCATGGGTCGTTATGTGCAAGCGAGGGCTCAGGCTTTACAGACGAGTGCTACTGGGGGCTGAGGCTTTACAGACGAGTGCTACTGGGGGCTGAGGCTTTACAGACGAGTGATACTGGGGGCTGAGGCGTTACAGACGAGTGATACTGGGGGCTGAGGCTTTACAGACGAGTGCTACTGGGGGCTGAGGCTTTACAGACGAGTGCTTTTGGTTCTTTGATTCTTAATGTCCTCGGATGTCGGATGACATATAAGGACGAGCGCTACTGGGGGCTGAGGCTTTATAGACGAATGCTACTGGAGGCTTAGACTTTACCGACGAGTGCTACTGGGGGCTGAGGCTTTATAGACGAGTGCTACTGGGGGCTGAAGCTTTACAGACGAATGCTACTGGGGGCTGAGGCTTTACAGACGAGATACAAAGTTGCAAAATGGGTCGTTATGTGCAACTGAGGGCCGAGGCTTTTACAGACGAGAAACAGTTTCCCAACGGTCATTATGTGCAAATGAGGGCGGAAGCTTTACATACGAGATGCAAAGTTGCCCAAGTCTGCCGAGGGCTGCAGATTTACACACAGGATACAACGTTGTCAAACGTGGGCTACCGAAGACTGAAGCTTCACAGGCGAGAAACAAAGTTAACAAATGGTGTTATGTATCATGAAAGGATGTCTGACACTTCAGTTTCAAGAAGAGATACGAAGCTACCGAATGGGTTGTTACTCGACACCGAGGGCTGTAGCTTCATAGGCCATCCCCATTTCAGGATTTTACAAGAGTAGTCCCCCTTCGCTCTAAGCCGGATGTTGATGCGTGCGGACGGGATACAAAGTTACCGAATGGTTCGTTATGGGTTACCGACGGCTGTCGCTTCACATAAAAGATACGAAGTTACTGAATGGGTTATTATGGGCTGCTGAGGGTTGTCGTTTGGGACACAGATACAAAGTTACCGATTCGGCCTCAAGTGCTGTGACAGGATGGTGCACACTTTGCGACCTAGTTGGCAGAAGTGATACAGCGCAACCACATGGTTGTTGTGAGTTGTTGAGGGCTGCTATTTCGCTTAGTGGCAGAGATAAAAGGTTCTAGAATGGGTTATGAAGGGGTGACTATCAATTCCTAACGGTAAAGGAGGCCAATACAATAAAGATAACGTACTGCACCAAAATCAGATATAGATCGAACACACACACACACCACACACACACACACACACACACACACACACACACACACACACACACACAAAGCAAGGCACACACAGACGCAAGCAGATAAGTGGAGAGATAGATAAACAATTGATTTTAACGCCTTTCCCTTCAAAAGCTTGTGGTTTAATAACGGACAAGTCGATGTCTTCTGATTCTGCCCCTCAATCTGAATGAAAACATTTGAACAGCCCACACCGTTGCCCATCCTAATTACAGGAGAAGAAAAACAACTGCTGGAGTTTAGCATCAGTGCCAGCCCCCTCTACCCCGCCTCCTGGGGTCTGCAGCTCCCTCTAACCCTCGCCCTTCCGCACTGGTGAGATGTCCGCTTGGCTAGAACACCCCGCTTCTAACTCACCTACTGACCGCCGAACAAAACCACCAGTCGTTCAATTGTCATTATTATTATTATTATTATTATTATTATTATTATTATACAGCGGATCGCTTACATTGAAATGTGGGCGGTCCACCGGGCCGTTGTAAAACATGTGCATCAGAAGACTGAACAGAAAAAGCGGCAGGTCTGAAAACGTTTGTGGCTGTTTATAAATGTATGAATAAACTAATGGAGGCATTTACCGCAGCAGTGCTATAATAATACACTTACCGAGTACTGGTTAACGTAAGAGGCAAGCTGACTGCTGACACTACTGAGTTGTGAGTATTACTGACAGGTGTCATATGTTGGTCGGCACTTTTCTTACAGGTATCCCGTCTACACCGGAAGGCTCAGTTTCATAGGAACGGTGTTGAGTGGCACGTACGCCCCCCTTCAATGTACAGCCTCCCGCCTCATCTCCTTCCAAACGTCACAGACTCCTCCCCCCCCCCCCCCCAACACCCCTCACCCCCGCCCATGAAACCAAACAAGAAAAAGAAAAAAAAAATCACCCCCGATGGGCCACATGCGAAACGCTAATAAATGTAGGTCAAGGTCACCAAAAAGACAAAGCGAAATGTGGTATTGGGATTACGTTTTGCGTTCACACCAACTTTCATAATCTTTCTATTTACTAGAAAGCTGCTTGCATCTCTGAGGGTTAGCAGGTTAATCGCTCAGAGATGCGTGGCTGATGTCCAGGCCTTGAAGTGAACACACACACACACACACCAACACACACACACACCAACACACACACACACACCAACAAAACCAAGCTAAAGCAAAACAAGTGTGTGTGTGTGTGTGTGTGTGTGTGTGTGTGTGTGTGTGTGTTGGTGTGTGTGTGTGTGTGTGTGTGAGAGAGAGAGAGAGAGAGAGAGAGAGAGAGGGGGGGGGGTGCGTCTGGACAATGCAGATGTACAACAAATATACACACGATGCTCCCTGCTGAGACCAACGTGTCTGTTTGTCCACAAAGACCACTGCAGTATTGTGGAGGCTGCGATTTAAGCTATATGGCTCAAATACTTTTCAGAAGTCAACCGTTGAAGGAAAGAAGAAGCGAAAGTAGTACGATGACGTGCGCATCATAATTACAGTTCAGTTCAATAATTATGGTACGCGTTCGGGAAAGTACATATGCGCTCCATCCTGTCTCTCGAAGTTTCCCCCAAAGCTGCCTTTGAAACAGCTACAATGTTCGATTATTTGACGATAGCCATTTCAAGGAAAATCGTCGAGCGCTCCGTCTTTAAACACCTCTCCTCCAGGAGATCGACGGTGCACTGTCCTTGGCTTTGTGCCCGCAGGTAGTGTCTCAAGCTCTACAACACTTCAGACAAGTACAGACTTGTATTACTGCCGTCACTGAAGTACTCTGCCTGAAGTCTAATGATACATGAACATACAGCGCCGGACAAAATTCATCATACAGAAGGAACAAGAACCGCGCACTAACAGCCCATTTTGGCACGAATATGGTACGTTTTCAGCATCAAAAACACTGCTGGCGCAGACCTGCACCGCTGTCCCTTTAAACACCTGTTTGAGTCTGGCGGTGTGGACCACCAATAAGCGACTGAACAGGTGAGGTCGTAAAACGTCAGCTGTCACTTTCAGACCCGCCACTGGATTGGTTTATTTGATGTTACTTGTCAATGGTCAAACAGCACCTCTTCCTCACAGTTTGGCGGTAGTGAAACGATAACAAACACAAACACAGTCCATTGTGTGTTTTTATGGGGGCTGGGGCAGACTGAGAAGTAAAGTGATTACATGACGTTTTCACACCTTTCGCACACCCTAGCCGACTCTAACAGCCTGCCCGTGGATGTGGCCAGAGCACTTCTTCCCCCCCTCCAGTCCCCAACTGTCGACACTCCTCCCCCCCCCCCCCCCACACACACACCCACCCACAGTGACAAAAACTTCAAAAATAAAGATGAAGTTGGTCATTCAATTCAACAGAAGTTCGCAAGCGAAATCTACACCTGCAGACCGTGAGTACTCTCAGTTTGTTACAAGGGCTAGACTTTGACGCCACACCTTTTCTGCACGCACGACGCAGTTGTTTTCACCACTGCTTTGCTCCGCGCGAGATAGGCTGCAAATGGGTCAGTGTCGGCGCAACTGCGGAAGAAGAACAGGGGAATCGGTTTCCTTACACACTGGGGCTATCTTTCATATTTGCTTTTGTGTGTACGTGCCTGTTACCCTGTACGACTGAAAAAAGCAGTTCTGATGAAAACGCTCGTTCACGCACCTGTACAGTCTTCGTTACAGCATTCTTCGCCTTTCAATCTGTGTTTGTATTCTCTGTTAGTCTCTTCCCTTGTCGTCGCCATGAACACTTTGTGAATTATACAGCTGCTCCAGTCGAAGACAAAGTTCTAACCCTGCGAATTAAATAGCAAATCTCGGTTATCTGTCACGATACATGTACAGGCCCTTGACACACTGATATTCACTATTTGATGTCAAGTCTGTCAAGTCTTTTAGTCAGTTTGCTCTACTTTGTGAGCTTTTGTCAGCAGGTTATGGATTGCAGTGTTGTAGCTACCTCAGTGCGATTACCGCCCCCCCCCTCCCCCTAAAAGGCCGAGGCCGAAATACTGGGAACATCTACCTATCTATCTGTGTGTGTGTGTGTGTGTGTGTGTGTGTGTGTGTGTGTGTGTGTGTGTGTGTGTGTGTGTGTGTGTGTGTGTGTGTGACGTCTGCTGAATAAAGTGTTGCCAAAGACAAAATATAACATGTTAAGCATAATGACTTTTGAAAAAAATAATCGGAAAGGTGGTTTGCCTTCAGAAAGAACACCAGCTAGACACAACATAAGGGAAACCCTGGAGAGAGCGCGTATGGGCTATCACGCGTGCAAGAACACTACCCACTAGTTACTGAAGCGAATTGTCTGGCGCGAGGGGCGCGATAACTCTGTCGTAACGTGGGCTGTCAGAGGAGAGGGCGGAATGGTGGGGGGGTGTAGCCTCATGAACGACTTTCCACTTTGAAGCCACTGTCACCGTAACAGGCTTTAAACGGGCATCATCTCCAGTTCCCCAGTTATGGTCTTCGTCACCGCCCGTCCTCCTTCTTTCTCTTCCACTTCTCTCTCACCTCCCCGTCACTCTGTCTGGCCGCTCTCTCTTCCATTCCTCTCATCAACCCCCCCACCCCCCTCCTTTTCTTCTTTCTTTCCGCCCTCTCTTCCCTTCCTCTTACATTCTCTCTACCTTGCTGCCCCCACCCCCCTTACATTCTCTCTATCATACCACTCGCTCTTCCCTCCCTCTTACACTCTATCTTGCCGCTCTCTCTTCCATTTCCCCTTAGATTCTCTCTACTTTGCTGCTCCCCCAACCCTCTTACATTCTATCATACCACTCTCTCTCTCTCCCCCCCCTTACACTGTATCTTGCCACTCTCTCTTTTCTCCCTCTTACACTCTATCTTGCATTCTCTCCATTCTCTCTACCTTGCTGCCCCCCCCTTCCATTCTCTCTACCTTGCTGCTCCCCCTCCCTTCCATTCTCTCTACCTTGCTGCTCCCCCCACCGGCACCCTCTTACATTCTGTCATACCATCCTACACTCTCTTGCCACTCTCTCCCATCCCTCTTACACTTTCTGTCTTGCCGCTCTCACTTTCCTCCCTCTTACACTCTACCTTGCCGCTCTCATTTCCCTCCCTCTTACACTCTATCTTGCCGCACTCACTTCCCTTCCTCTTACACTCTATCTTGCCGCACTCACTTCCCTTCCTCTCACACTATCCCTTACCTCCCCCCCCTCCCCCCCCACCCCGGTCTACCTTGCAGCTGTAGCTGTGTGTTACCCTCACCACTCTCTCCCCTTTCTTTCCCTCCTCTCTACCCTCCCCCCTTACTAAGCTTTGCCGCTCACACTTCCCTCCCTCCACACTCTACCTTACCTGTCCCCCCCCCCCCCCGGACTACCTTGCAGCTGTTTGTTACCCTCACCACTCTCTCCCTTTTCTTTCCCTTCTCTCTACCCTCCCTCTTACTAAGCTTTGCCGCTCCCTCTTCCCTCCCTCTCACCGCCCCACTGTCAGTGTTACCCCGCTCTTCCCTCTCCATCCACCCCTTCAAGCCATCTTGACTCTTCCTTCTCCCGCTTTCCTATTCATCTCCCCCCCCCCCCCCCCCCTCCTGCCCCCCGCCCCCCCCCCCCCCCCCAATCCACCCCGTCTCTCTCCTTCTCTTTAATCAAAGGAATAAATCCAGTCCGAACATGTTATCTGAATACACATTTCGCTGCCATTTACTTGCTTACATACTGCCGTACGTATTAATAAGGGTTAAACTGTTGAACATAATGTTATATGACAGCTTCTCTTTCTCTCTGTGCGTGTGTGTGTTGTTTGTTTTGTTTTGTGCGTGCGACAGAGAGAGAGAGAGAGAGAGAGAGAGAGAGAGAGAGAGAGAGAGAGAGGGAGAGAGAGAGAGAACTCGAACTCGAAAATTTTATTTTCCAAGGATTGTAGTTTAGGTTCATTTAGACCTGTCTAACAACTAGTCCTTGCTAAACTACTGAATAAGTGAAACATGGAGAAACAATTATATGAAAACAAAAAACAACAAAACTTTACAAACTCGATTAATATTTAAACACGATAAACAATACAAAATAAAATATAACACTACCCCTATGAATAGTAATAAAGAGGGAGAGAGAGAGAGAGAGAGAGAGAGAGAGAGAGAGAGAGAGAGAGAGAGAGAGAGAGAGAGAGACAGAGAGAAGAGACTGACCGACATACAGAGACATAGAGTTTAGCACAGACAATACAGGAGAGAGAGAAAGACGAAGTGTTTTGGAACAGACGAACAAATTCCCTGCAAGTCCAAAATGAATGGAATAGCAGTGACGTCAGCCTGTGTCAGAGCAGGGGGGCAGCGCGCGCTGTGTACACGAGACAAACACGCGGAGATAGCACTGGGCGATGGGGAAAGGATGAGGGAGGGGGGCAGCGAGTAACAAGGGGAGACAGGTAAATGGCAGAGAACACGGCAGCACAGGTACACAAACAACACGCAGGTTAGACAGGGGAGACGATAGCCGCCAAGAGGTTTGCAGTCGAACTAAGACTCAAGTTTCAAACCGGACTTCCTTTTACTTCGTTGACACATCACCTCTTCGTACTGATCGCTTTAAAAAAAAAATATGTAGCGCTATTCTCTTTTTTCGAGCAGACTCACTGCACTTCACATATTTTTCTAGTGCATGATGCTTTTTATCGTCTCCATTGACTACAGGATATTTAACGTGCGTATTCACATGGGGGAACTTTGTGTGTGTGTGTGTGTGTGTGTGTGTGTGTGTGTGTGTGTGTGTGTGTGTGTGGTGTGTGTGTGTGTGTGTGTGTGTGTGTGGTGAGTGGTAGGTGAGTGTAGTGAGTGAGTGAGTGAGTGAGTGTGTGTGTGTTGTGTGTGTGTGGTGTGTGTGTGTGTGTGTGTGTGTGTGTGTGGTGGTGTGGTGAGTGAGTGAGTGAGTGAGTGAGTGAGTGAGTGATAGTGTGAGCGAGCGCGCGCGCGGCAGCGCTGCTGCGGAGCTGGTGCGTGCGTGGGGTGCGTGTCGTGCGTGCGTGGTGTGTGTGTTACTTGTATTGTTATTATATATTCAACTGTACATTATTTTAAGGGCACGTATGAGTGTGTTTCTGTGTTTGTTTTCTATTGTATTATAGTATTGTCTTATTATTATAATATATATTGCATTATGTGAGGCGCTTAGAACGTATACATATGGATTTGCACCATACAAATAGCACTTTGATTTGATCTGATTTTCAGCCAGACTCACTGAGGAGATTTTTGAAGAAAACCTGTCCACTGTCGGAACGACGAAAACATCTGTGCCGAAAAAGTGTCCACTTTGCTTTGTTCTGTACAGCCTAGGCGGTTGGCGGGACGTTAAAATCCAAGAACTAACTTGTTCTGTCCCATCACAAAAGCGTCCACTTCCTTCTTAACCCTGCATGCCAACGCCCAGTGAACCGCGACGGTCATATCTGGGCGAAACACAAGTCATCAAATCACATGCTGAAGTCTGACTCACTCTTACAACACACACAACTGTATGCTTGAAGAGAATGTAGGAAAAACAAAAACAAACAAACAAACAAACAAAAACAAAAACGAAAAACTAACAACCACAGCACACACACACACACCCACACCCCCAAAAAAGCAACAACAGGAGTTGAATGAACCGCAAGATACTCCTGGCAGTTGGCGAAGCATACAAAGCTGAATTCTGACCCGTTCCATGCTTTTTCAAGAGAATCTGTATTAGCAGCGGGTTGTCAGCAGAGGGGAACTTGGAGAAAGCGCCCGCGGTACCCCACCGTACCTAGAAGTCCCGATCAGCCGGGATAACGACCTCAACTGGTTCAAATCGGTAAGCTCCGCGCAAATTACCTCGCCTTCTTTGTGGGACCCTTTACTGATGGACAACGAAAAGTTGTACACTTCTCACTCCAAGCACCTGGGAAACTCGAACTGAAGTCGGAAATTTCAAACGACTGAGTCAGGTGATATACACCCACCTCACCCCACCACCCCCACCACCCCTCGGCCCCTGCTGTTTCTTGAATGACAATCTCGCAAAACAAACGTAGGGAAACTAATACAGAGACCTCAGTACCAGTTCCTCAAATTCGGTAATTCGACCCCAAAACAAACGCAAAAGTCAACAAAAAGGTTTTGGCAAAACGTACACTCGTTTTCCAACGACGAGGGGTTAGTTACTTCCACGTATGGACGAAGGGCGGATAGAGTGACAGACACTGATGCTGTCAGATTTCACGAGCCGAACGTGCCACTTGTTGCCTACGGGACAGACAGGCACCGACAAATATAGGGCGCGGAGTAGGCGTTGCTTGGACTAGGAAGTGAAGGTCGTCGTCTCGTGCACACAGAATGCATTTACGATCAGCCTGCTGACAATGTTTTTTGTGTTAATAATTAGGTCTTAAAAAATTAGATGATCATTTAACTCAAAATAGTATTAGTAATATAAGACAAAAAGGTGAAAGCGGAAAGTACCAAATCCATTTCACCGTAAACGTGAAAGTTTAAAGGTCTTGGTCTTCAGACACTTTTGTTAACCCCTTCACTGCCCCAGGTTGTAAACTTCCCGTGGCTGAAAAATGCACGCACATTCCTGCAAACAGTCTATATATTCCAGTCCTATAACAATCTACTTTCAATACTGTGCGTTTTGATAAAAATCCTTTCATGTGTTAATGCGAAAAAGAAAATAGAAAGGCTGAAGGATTCAAATTTTGCATTTTTATTGGTCGTTTTCAAGCGGCATTAAGACAGTGAAAGGGTTAAAAAATATATAATTAATTATGTCCCTTTATATCACCTCTCCTGCGTCCAGGTCAAACCAACAGGTTCATGCCTCGCGTTTCACATCGAACATCAAGAGCAACGTGGGGAACAATGAGCACTGGCGCTTCACTGCTTCTTTCTTTTTTCTTCTTTTTAACGTAAGTCAGCGCTTTTTACTATAATTTTAAGTAAATAATGACAATCATGGTATCTGTCATAACCTTAACTTTGCTCGACTGTGCACAGCTAAGTCACTTTCCTCTTACTACTCCAAAACAATGCGGTGTGTTGCCGAAAGGACGCCCGTACGTACACCTCGCGATCGATCCAACAGCGATACACAGAGCTCTTTTTACAAAAT
Organism: Alviniconcha marisindica; assembly: GCA_018857735.1. NCBI lineage: Eukaryota > Metazoa > Mollusca > Gastropoda > Provannidae > Alviniconcha > Alviniconcha marisindica. Next base: position 302,531 of record JABMCL010003766.1, on the reverse strand, counting down.
GTCGACTCCACTGAGAATAAGACACCCAAACCCTCGCGTATATTAACACGACACGATTGCTCCGATAGCCCGAGCTTGTTCCATTCCGTGCTATATTTGCCAAATCGATGAGCAGAAGGATGGCGTTCGCCGATCCAGGATGGATGACGAAGAGCCAAGGATACAGGTCGCGGTCGGACACCGGACAGTGTACGGTTTTGCTCTCTAAAGTACCACACTATCACCCAACTCCCATTCGACGTCGTAAATAAATTACAAGTAGACGTATGCCCCCTCTGCCCCACTTCCTTTAGTCCTCCTGCCATCACAACAATACTGCACCGGCTATCAGTCCACTCAGCGACACTGTCACGCGTCATAGCGTGGTGATTACACGTAACGTTACACACACACACACACACACACACACACACACACACACACACACACACACACACACACACACCACCACCACCACCATTTCAGCATTCTTGCAGACTCTCTTGGCAAATAAGGTCCACAGAACTCAGGAGCTGTTTGAAAGTAGAGGTGGCCATCCTGGGCTCCCCGTCCCTAATAGTCCGTACGGTCCCCGTGGACGTAAAGCAACACTGAACTCAAATATGGGACACGTGCAGTCTACACACTACTTACTAGACCAGCTGGTACCACAGCAGCCGCAGCCGCCTGCATTGTACACCAAGACCTAAAGCGGCTTTTCGTCTCCTTTCCAACACAGGCGTTTTACTTTGATGCCGAAGATAAAAGTTAGTAACGCACAGCACGGGTTGACCGACATGCGGATTCTCGTCATTGTCAAGTTTAACTTTCAGGAATTCGAGCTGGAGCTTATGGGCTTTACCGAGCGCATAGATACCATCTTGAACTAAACTGAACTAAAATGAACATGAATTCTTCTGACACCATTTCGTTGCAATTCGTGACAGCACTTAACCTTTTCGTTCTGTTGAGTACGTTTATGATGAAAGCCGCATGCATGTCGCCAGTTTCTTCCACATGTCAAGTATTCAAGTAAACAGCCAAACCACGTGAAACTATGCTTAATCTCCAGCATTAGCATGTCAGACTGTTGTAAACATGGTGCTTAACGTCCACAGAAACCGTACGGCTTATTAGGGACGGGGAGAAGGGGGGGAAGGGGGTATGGAGGTAGGGGGAGAGGGAGATTATATACCTATCGCTACACTGTCACCACCAGAATGACTTCTGCATTAAGATGGGCAGCGATGAGAGCCATTTTAATGTTTCAGTAGGAAGTGATGGACAAAGTCACAAGACAGTGTCCACAAACCACAACCTTTTTGAAGAGAAAGGAGAGCCGAAGCGGCATCGAACCGAGGTCCTTCCGCTTACCAGCCTAACGCCTTACCGCTAGGCCAAACCGGCTCACTGTCAGACTGTTACCGTTAAGCTTAATATTATATACACCCTGCACGCAAAACAGTAGCCACTGAGAGGTAACCGAGACAACATGGCTGGCGGGAGACCCAAATCGGAGTTGCACTGTGCCTACGCTAGATGACAAAATCGTAGATATGGGGCAGGCTCACACCTCAAAATAAATTATATTATGTCGATCAAGAAACACACTCAACACTAGTCATAAGTGTGCTCATCAGAGATTAAAAAAGCAAAAACGAAACAACAACAACACTAAGTGCTGTCAAGAATTACAACAACAACAACAAAATAAATGGCTCCGTAAAAATCCCTGAGTTTAGAACACTACACTAAACTTGAAAATTACCTCAGATCCTCACAAAGCAGCAGCTACAATAGTTCAGACCCCCCACCCCCCCGGCCACCCATTACGCACACACCACTCCCTGTCCCGCCTACATGTCCCCTGACCCGTCCACTGTGGCGACAACATAAAAGTGTGACACCATTTGGACTTCCGGTCCTTCGAGCAGCGACGTTCCCGTTTCCACATCCTCGGCTCGCCCTCTCTTGTTCCTTCCCTTACATGACGAGTCGACATAGACGGGCTGATTCAAACAGCCACAGTACTGTTATTATGCTCATCACATAGTTTTGCTTTTATTGGAGGTGCCAGCTGGATTAGAACAGAAATACATTCTATCTTACTGCCGCTTTAAAAATCGCTTTGTACATATGGAGGAAAACAACAACAAACGACAAACCACAGAAATGTAGCACAACGCAGTAACGGAGCACCTTAACAGAAAAGTGTCCCCTTCTCAAATAACAAGAACAACAACAAACAGAGAGAAAGAGAGAGGGAGAGAGAGAGAGAGAGAGGCGGGGGAGGGGGGGGGGGGGCTATCCATCACTGAAGTTTATAATTGCACTTCCCATAAAAAGTTCTAAAAAAACAACAACTACCTTTGAAAGGAAAGTGTGTTTATGTGGGGAGAGGACCCATGAGTGTCCAACGTACACAGCTGCGGTAGAAGCTCTACACATAACATAGTACAGATCTGAACTGGTTCCCCCCCCCCCCCCCCCCCCCCCACCCCGAAAAAACAAAACGAAAAACAACTGACAATGAAAAGGTGTCGCTATGCATTATTTCCCGGTCACCGCCGCGAAGGCAGCATTAGCACCACCACCCCGGCAAAAGGGAACAGATTATTGTGACAAATGTTATCATCAGTGTGTGTCTATCAAAATGTCATAACACTCCAGGAACCACCAGCGTGTCACACAGACGGGCCGGATGAAAGCACGACGACTGGCTTAGGGTACTTGTACAGCAAGCGGACCGCTCAGCAGTGATGACAATGGTATTACATAATAATAACATAATTTATAACCACAAGCATTTTACCACCTAACGTTTACTCGACACCATTTCTCACACTTAGTTTTCTCCCAAGAGGCTTGATATTTAACGGCAAACCTAACGCTTACTTGACACCCGTTCTCATACTTAGTTTTCTCCTAAGAGGCGTAATGTCAAACCTAACGTTTACCCGACACCCTTTCTCACACTTAGTTTTCTCCAAAGAGCCTTGATATTTAACGTCAAACCTTTTACTTGACACCCTTTCTCACATTTAGTTTTCTCCAAAGAGGCTTGATATTTAACGTCCAGTCACACCAGAAGGAAACAAAATTCACAAGTTTGATTCGCTGCTCGTGACATAAAGTTTAAGAGGAAGGAGTGAGGGGAGGGGGAGGGGGGAGGGGGCTGAAAGACCGGGAAGATGAAAATTGGAAAGACGGTGTTCGTGTTAGACGACGAAGCACGCAAAGCAGCATTCCGGCCGAAGGAACTTTGATAGCTCTTGATTATCAGCAGACTTTTATTTCTGCATCCTCGACACCACATCGAGGGGATCCGAGATGGAGCTGGCTGGGGACTCAAATCCCAGGGGTCGGGGAGAGAGGAAGCCAGCACTAATGATTCTGTATTAATTGAAAAAGGGGAAATAAAGCGAAGACGTAAGTTGCCGGAAAGGTTTGGACAAAAATGTGCAAACATTTCCATTTGCAGGCTTCATCTGGTTGTTATAAAACTACTATCAATATTTATACAAAGAAAGTATATATTTTTCTTTCTTTTTTCCCCCTGAGAGTTTCACTCGTCAGGACACATCTGTGTTGGTTCGCTCTTTACTAATGAGGAGCAGAAAACGGTTGGCTCGTGACTTATTTGATACTTTTTCCATACAGTCATTCCAGCATTGTTCATGACGTCACTGATACTGACTGCTGGGCACAGAATGTCAGCAATTGCGGTCGTGTTTTCGGGACTTTCTTTCTTTTCTTTTTTAAACAAACAGAACCAGAAATCGAGAGAAAACTGATGTGTGCTTATTTTACAATGGATAACGCCCGTGTGAAGCTTTTTCGTTTCGTCTCGCCTTTCAGGTGGGCAGCGTTGTCATCCATATTTTGCCGTTCCGTTGTGGAGAGAAAAATCGCTAGACAGTGTCCAGAAAGAATACACCCGCCATTTCTATTCGGAAGAACTTCTATAGTATATGCTGAAAGCGGTAGAACCAATATGCGAATTTTGCTGCTGAAAACATTCAACGCCAAAAGTAGCACAAGCGAACAGCCTCCATGAATGCTTTGTTCAATGTCCCCCGTGTTACGGTCAGGGGTTCAAGTCATCCGAGGCATGGCTTTTCACCTCGACACATCTCAGATCATGAGGTGATATCAGCATGAGCTTTATTGAAACGGCCTGCCTGGTGACTTTTACCGCCACAATCAGTCGAACAGCAAAAAAAAAAAAAAAAAAAAAAAAGTGGGGTGGGGGGGGGTGGCTAGCTCTGTCCTTTTGGTGACACTGCATAGCCTTTTGATGCCAGCTTCCTTTTTCCCCACGTTAAAAATCAATGATCTATCTACCCTCTACCACCACCACCCCTTCCTCATCCGGGATCTCGGTCTCCGACAAACCCCTCCTGAGATAAGTCCGACAAACAACGTTGCAAACGGGTCCTTTTCTTTGTGGGTGCACGTGTACGTCTCTCAATCGTGACGATACGGTATCGTACACGTTTGTCGTCATCGCCCTGCAGTCGTGCGGGTATAAATGGTTGCATGTTGTCACGCGTGGATAAGGGAACATGGCATACTCGCAAAGAAATGCTTACTTACAAAGATACCTACTGACGGCACGGGGGAATGTTTCTGGAAGATAATTACAGAAATAAGTGTGTGCCTGTGTTTAGTGTGATAACATTAACAATCTTTAGACGCGTCACTTCATTCTGCAGACACTTTTTCGCGGTTAGTGTCTCGCTGGTACAAAAATTTTGTTAAAAAAATAATAATAATAAATTAAAAAATTAGAACACATTTAAAAAAAGAAAATGAATTTAAAGCGTACTCAACGGCTTGAGTTATTTTTTATTACAGAAAAACACAAGTTATTAAATCTGTGACTAAAGCGCTGAAACAGAGGACTGGAACATCTGGAATGCTATTGCGGTCCATGGGCGGTATGCAAAGAATGCACACATTCGGGTATGCGTGCGCACACTTCTAAGCATGAACTGCGTGAGTTGGAAGTGGTGACGTCATCATCTGAACACCTAACGGTGACGCGCTTGGGGGCATGCGCTCAATCTCTATATTTTCATATGAAGAAAAAAAAGTGGAGAGAGAGAGAGAGAGAGAGAGAGAGAGAGAGAGAGGAGAGAGAGAGAGAGAGAGAGAGAGAGAGAATCAAAGGTCTGATTGCTCACAACCACACGCACAATCTTACTTCTTCGTTTTTGTTTTTTTTCCGTTTTTTTTTTTTTTGAGAACTGGAAGAATAATAAAGCTGAACGACCTAGATGGCAGAAATCAGAAAGACAAAACTCGCAGCAGTTGGCAAAACACCTAATGCTATTCTGACCCACTCCAGGCCTAAATATGAGAGGACATTTGACAGGTTTGGGTTCTCTGACGGCTTGATTTATTCGCCCGCAGTATTCAACAGCGGGCAATACTAACGGTCCTTCTACAAAGTTCTGGTTAGACTTAAATCCTAACAATTACAAATTCGTGTTGTACTGACAAATACCCCCCCCCCCCCCCCTCAGTCACACCCACCCACGTCTGCTAATGTAAAGTTACACTAACAGAAATATGTGTTTTTGTCCCCAAACATTACGGTTCTTCTGATCGTCCGTGGAGCAGGAAGAGTGCTAACTACTAAAGTGGATGGCGTGTGCTCTTGTTTCACTCTCGTGAGGGGGTTAAATCTGTCTGGAACAGAGGCCAAAACAACAACAAAAATCCACCCAGCCAGGTGGCAGACATCACAGCATAAAAACGGCAGACTTGAGACAGATGGAGGGAGCGAGCAGTGCAAAACGGAAGGTGAATGTTGCATTATTTGTCAAATAAAATAAAAATAAACAAGCTATCATACATCAGCACACACAGCTAGCTCATGTGTGTGTGTGTGTGTGTGTGTGTGTGAGAGAGAGAGAGAGAGAGAGAGAGAGAGAGAGAGAGAGAGAGAGAGAGAGAGAGAGGAGAGAGAGAGAGAGAGAGAGAGAGAACAAAATAAAAAAGCTCCGACAACAGCGGTAATGAGATTGCAGACATGTGAGCTGTTATTTCGCCTGTCCTGTTGGATGTGGTGAATCCAGCACAAGGGAATAATAATTATTCCTGTATGTGGGGGCGCCTTGTACGGCTGTAGATCCATCTATCTACAGCCAGACGATGTCCCAGGTTGTGGGGGGAAAGCATCAACATGATTATGCACGCAAGCTCGGGGTGAAATAATGACGATCAATTACACGGGTCTCTAGTTGCTTTCTTGTTGTCGTGGAAATTCCGTAACTCCACACAGCGTGTAAATAGTTGCTAAACAATAGCAATACATACATCTCACGAACACATTTCCGTAGCTCCCCAGGGGATACAAATGCTTCACATTATAATAACAGTCGCAACGAATCTAATATATATGCATGTGTATAGGGGAAGAACAAAAAAGAAAAGAAGTTTGGCTCGAAAGAGAATGAAACTGCAAGACCACGCATTTTTTAAATATATTTTTATACCTGACGACAGACAGGTAACTGAGACAAGCAAGTACTAACACCAACGCCAACACTAAGAGAGCATAAGATAGATAACACACACACACACACACACACACACACACACACACACACACACACACACACACACACACACACTCGTGCAGTGTGAACACACATTACAGTCCACGCACGAACACCCACACAAAACTTCAAAGTGTTAAAAATAAAACTACATATCAGCAAGTCCCTAACCCGCGAAAAGGTGTCTGCAGAATGAAGTGACGCGTCCTAAAATTGTTAATGTTATCGCGCTAAACATACAGGTGCACACTTATCTCTGCAATTATCTCCCAGAAACATTCCCCCGCGCCGTCATCAGGTATCTTTGTAAGTAAGCATTTCTTTGCGAGTATGCCTTGTTCCCCTTATCCACGCGTGACAACATGCAACCATTTATACCCGCACGACTGCAGGGCGATGACGACAATCGTGAACGATACCGTATCGTCACGATTGTGAGGCCTACGTGTGCACTCACAATCTCCCATGCAAACTCCTGTCTTAATTATGTTATCGTTGTTTTCGGAGCAGTTCTACTGCAGAGTTCCCCGCGTTGGCAGATTTCTGTGCATGCAATACACACTAAGCCGACTAAGTGAAGGACCACTCACATGATTTACGCACTTTCGACGTCTGAATTTTTTCTGTCATACCATCGCCGGGGGATGAACGTACTTCAGCACAGTAAACATAAACAGTACCATAGCAGGGTGGTAATTTACAAATTAGGTAGCGACCATATGAGGCAAGCAGGCTTCAAAGCGCTTTAGCATGGTATGAAAATAGAGTTAGTTAGTTAGTTAGTTCTTGGATTTCAACGTCCCGTCAACCGCACAGGGTCACCTCAGGACGAATCACACATTCAAAAGTATTTTACACCAGTGCAATACTCAAGTCACTAAATCACAAATTCGTTTAATTCACGGATACAACGTCAATGACCAACCATCTGTATATCTGTCGATGCAGAAAAATACATGTTTGGGTACCTATTTAAATTCTGTAGGTATCCACCACGGAAAGGAGCTTGATTTGTTTACGCCCAAGTTTCTTTCCGTGGTGAGTGAGTGCCTGTAGGATATAACCAGATACCAAAATATGTGTTATTTGTGGGGGGACCTGCTTAAATCGCTTGCGACTACGCTTGCGTCAGGTAAAACTAATGCAGTTAAAAAGTAGGGAAAGGATTTGGAAGATAATCAAGGTGAATGGACCGGAAATGTAGAAATTAAGACAAGGAAGAAATTCCTGGCAGTCGGCGAAGCATGTATGGCTATATTCCAACCAACTCCAAGCTTTAAAGGGAGAACGTTTGTCAGCTCTTGGTTCTCAACAGATGAGACCTTAATTGCTGCGTCCGCAGTACCCCACTGCGGGAATGAAAATAGAGGTGAATGCACGTTATTATCTTTGATACGTGAACCGTAGTCGTCCTGAGATGACCCTGCGCTGTTGACAGGACATTCAAATCCACTTTCTTACTTACACGAACCGCCGTTTCATCACATAGCCATGGTTGAAAACTCCAAGTTTCTGAAATACTGAGAAAAAAATGATGGTTTGGCCCTTGGCCCAATGATAGCCTACTGATCAGACAGTAAGGTGAGCTCGGCTTGTAAACGGGCCTATGTTCAAATTTGCTTCAGCTCCCATTTCACATCAAAAGTCGTGCCAGGAGACTTTTGCCACCCCCACCCGTTTTAATAAAACAGCTCACGATGTTGCCCATCGTGATAGAGAATGATTCTGGTGGTGACAACGTGAAGTACAGTCTCTTATCCATCCACTACCCACCCACCCCCAACCCCTTTCCTGGGATTTCTTCTTCCCTTTTCCCTTTCTATTCAAAATGTCTTTTCACGTAAGTGATATCAGACTGATCTTACAATTATGAAGATAACAATATGTCTGAAAGTTACACCAAAACAATAACAGGCCTCAAGAAGGAAAGAAACAAACAGATAAAACAAAAACACAACAGTATACGCTTATTTGCAGTCGTAAAAACATACATATATTTTTTACATATGCTTTACACATAGTTATTTTCACCTGCTCTGTATCTCTCACACGCAGAATCACATGCACGTGCATGACATATACTAACACATTTACACTCCCTAAATGCCGTATACTCACTCGCACGATGATACTCAAAAGACATTATATAGAAACTCTCGCTACTTTCTAAAACTCTCGCTTACTTTCTGACACATTTAAATTAGTTATCACGCATACCTTCACTCCACCCACCACCCTCCAACACATTCACAGACATACATAATCTATCTCCCCACCCCCATCTGATGTAACAAAAGGAAAGCTCACACACATACTTCAAAGTAATTGACCAATGGGACGATTGGACTATTGATCAGGTGATAAGCCAAAGAAAGAATTTACCAATTATCTTCTAACAAAAGATTTGGTAAAGACAAATGTAAATGTCATTCAGATGACCAAAAAGAAGGCAAAAAGAATTTATGAGCTAGCATAACTATAATCTACCGAAAGGTTTTCTTTACAAATGCACATGGCATCTTTAAAAAAATAAAATAATAAAAAAATGTTTTGATAGCGTTAAGTAGAATTCAGTATACCAAACTCGACATAGATCTTGTAACGTTATTCAGAACTGGGTAATAAGAGACTGGGCCACTAAATCCTAATCGTTTCCACACATCATTTTCAATAATGTTGCACATCTCCTTTAAAGACAACGGAACACCTATTACTACCGACTGCATATTGTTGATGCCTCCTCGTTTTGCTGCTCTATTGGTCCAGTCATTAAAAGTAAGTCCACAATGTGACGGAATTCAACAGAAAGTGCCACCTATGCCTTTTATAAGTAAGCAATGAACAAAATGTTTTATCTCATTGATAATATCACTACCCGTCCCTAATAAGCCGTACGGTTTCTGTGGACGTTAAGCACCATGTTTACTTTATAATGTCAGATCTTACCTTACTATCTGTGGAATTCAATGAATATAATCCTGGCGATTTCAGTCCCGCAAATGCCTCCCCGGATACTTATAAACCGTGCTGGTTAGACATGTTTACGCTGTGCTATGTTTGGATCGTCCCAGAAACAACTAAGCGAAAAAAAGTCTAACCAGCACCACCCCACACTCCAAACACAGCGACTACCCACCCAACCCTACTCACGTGTTGGAAGGGTAGGCCGGAAGTCGATGCATGGAGTGTGCAACAAACTCGAGTACAGCGGAACCCTGCTTTTAAATACCACTTAAAACATCATGGGAAAACGGTCTTATTAAAAACAGGGGCGAGGTCAGTGGAAAAGGGTCTAGTTACATGAATATAATCAGGGAAAGGTTTCAGAAAAAAAGTGGTCTTAAAACAAGGGTGGTCTCTAATCTTTCACCAGAGGTTCCACAGTATCACCCACCAGGTCGTGGAGACACGGGGACGGCGCTAGAGAATTAAGGCGTCTTGCGTAATCAAGCAGGTGATTTAATACTGTTACTAAGTTTACACTAGCCCACATCAGCGCTCAACAGCGAGAGAGAGAGAGAGAGAGAGAGAGAGAGAGAGAGAGAGAGAGAGAGAGAGAGAGAGAGAGAGAGAGAGAGAGAGAGAGAGAGAGACGCGCACACACACACGACCCCTGCCACAAAACCGTGCCTGCTTATCACAAAACTAACGGTACACAAAATGTAACTGCTCTTAACTGACACTGCTCTTAACTGACGCTACCCTCAAATCAGACAAACACACTGATGCTCTTAATTCAGTCATCGACACTGCTCTCAGATCAGATAAACACACTGTGCTCTTAATTCAGTAATCGACACAGCCTTCAAATCAACCAAACCCGCCGTGCTCTTAACTGACACTGTCCTCAAATCAACATAGCCCATCGTTTTCTGAATCGGCACTGCCCTCCAATCAACCTAACGTTAGTAACAAACTGTGCTTCAAATTATCACTGCCCTCCAATCAGCCTAACATTAATAACAAACTGTGCTCCAAATTGACGCTGCCCTCAAATCAGCCCAACGCACTGTGCTCTTAACTCAGCTGACACTGCCCTCAAACACACTGGAAAACAGCACATGTGCTCTTCTTAACTGGCACTGCCCTCAAAACAACGTAAAAAGAAACTGTGCTATTAACTGACACTGCTCTCAAACCAACTAAATAACAAAGAAAATTGTGCTCTTTAGTTAATCTTACTAGCAGAACACTCAATTCAGCCTGGTGCAGATAGCTGCAGTTTTGTTCTTTGTCCTTTCACTGGTTTTACACTTTCTTGCCACTGAATCACCCTGAACATCTATCTACAGTTTTGCTCTCCCTCCTTTCATTGGATTCACTTATTATATTAGCCGATGAGGTAAACCACTGCTATCTCGGCGCGTTCTTTGTACACCATACAACCATGCACCATGTCACTTCATGCAAAGCCATATATATACGTAAGGTGCATGCGTGTTTAGCTGTAACCTGACACCTGCACTTTTGGCAGAATGACCGGGATTTGTACGTGCTACTGCGGTAACACGGGGGTGGAACGGATACCAAAATAAGAGTTAGCACAGAACGTTGACCACGGAGAAGAAAATGCTCCCGCCTCTCAAGCAGAGACTCGAACCCACGACCTTTCAGTCACGCGTCTGACCACTGAGCTATCCCCGCTCTGTGTGTGTGTGTGTGTGTGTGTGTGTGTGTGTGTGTGTGTGTGTGTTGTGTTGTGGTGGGTGGTGGTGGTGATGGTGGTGGTGGTGGCGTGTGTGTGTGTGTGTGGTGTGTGTGTGTGTGTGTGTGTGTGTGTGTTTTGCTACATTCCTGTTCTCATTGTTTTCGCGCTTTCTTGGCGCTGATTTCATATGAAACAAACAGCGCAGATAACGATGCCATTTTCTCCTTTCATTGGTTTCACAATTTCTGTTCAGTTGTTTCCCTGCTCCTCTGAAGGGCTTCCACCAAGATGAAGCTGACCAACGATAAGAAAGGTTAGGTGGCGACCCTACGAACATCGTCAGGCTGGTTGCAGGCCGGATCAGGATCCCTAGGAAAATACCCGCCTGCGTTCTGGGCAGTATTCCAATGTGCTATTCGTTCAGATTCTGTGACGCGAAGGGAAAAAAAGTCTGGCGTCTCAAGCTGAGCAGTTTTTCAGCATTCACTTCTTTTGTTTCAGTGAACACAAGTATTTTTCTTGGCCTTTGAATAAAAGGATGTTGTAGCTGTCGTGGAATTTGCTGCTGTAAATGTTGTCAATGTCATACTTTGTATGTATTTACGTAAAATATTTAATCCCTTCCATAAACTGTTACTGCATGCACAAATCAGGTACATTTGCACTTTCTTTCTTTCTTTCTCTCTTCTTCTTCTTGATGGCAACATTCTTCCAAACACTGGACACCAACACATCACAACCAACGCAGATAAGAAGCCTATATTTCTTTTCTCACCATAACTGCCGCTTGTCGTTTTATCGCGCGAAAAAGTAGATTACCCCGAAAATTCGCGTGTTGAGTAATGTCACAATGACACCAAACAAACGTTCTTTTTTTAAACTTTCACGTATTTGTACTAAATAACTTCCTTTGTTTGCTGGTAACCTGCTTGGTCAACTGGGTGGGGGAAAATTTTTTATTACCATCAAAGTATACCCGAATGCATCAGTTCACTGAAGGCAAACGCTCATGCATACATCACGTGACCCGCATCCAGGATGATCAATAAACACCTAAAACGATGGCGACCCCGGCCGCTTCAATTTCACGACACGCATAATTATGTGGGTGCATGCGCGGATTGACACACCAGCCATATTTATGTGCTGTGCGCCAGATCGATGGAGTTGGCCGCCCCCAAAGAGCGGCGGAGAGAGCAAACAAGCGCCCATGTACATGTACAGAACATAAACACAAACTAATCTAATCTCCGCCCCCTTATCTTCTGTTGCAAAGTGCCGGGCACACGAACGCTATCAACATTTCACACTGTATGTGACGGGCAAGAAAGGGGGTAAGGAAAACCGAAGCGCTTGAAGTGAAAAACCTATACTTCTTTGAGCATTTTGACTTGCAAATCAGAACGGAAAGGGTGGGGGGGGGGGGGCAGGAGGGAGAGGGAGGGGGGGGGGAGAGAGAGAGAGAGAGAGGAGAGAGAGAGAGGAGGAGAGGAGGGAGAGAGAGAGAGAGAGAGAGAGAGAGAGAGAAAGAAGAGAGAGAGAGAGAGAGAGAGAGATGATATAAATAAACCGCACGCGACTTACCGCCTTATCGTTCACACTGACATTCTTTTCTTTCGGACTGAAAGTTGCTGACTGTGCCGTTTCGCGGACTGTAGGTTCCCACCCCGCAAAACGGGAGGGGGAAGGTTGGTCTCACCACCAAAAATGTTTTTTTTAAATGGGTTTAATGCAACGGTCAGAAGTAGTCGGGAACAGACCAATCTATTCTGACCGTAAGCTCGACCCTAAATCTGGCAAATAAATGGAAAAACAAGCTTCTTTTGTTTAAAGACAGCCCCATTATTAGTCCAGTTAGGACACAGTAGATTTTGTGGTCAGTTTGTCCGAGTCCTGCTGTTGTCAGACATCTCTAACGCCCAGCTGTCTACAGAGAGAAGCCGGCAGGAACTTAAGTCCCAGGATAAGAGGGCGGGGAGGTGAAGGAGGTGGGGGGGGGGGGGGGGCGCGGAGAGGGAGGCCCGAGACATAACAGTATACCTGTCCCAACACTACACTTCAAACTGTCGCCAGAATGATTTTGCATCAGACGAGCAGCGGTGCAGTTGTTCTATTTGTTGTGTGCACGCCTGGGGTAAGTGGGTGCGGAGGAGGGGCACAGCCACGAGACAGTGTCCACAAACAACACGCAGCATTTGAAGAGAAAGTAAGGCGCAACGGAACTTTTTGTTTCAATGTTGCTTTACGTCCACAAAAACCATCAGGCTTATTCGGGACGGGGAGCCCAGGGCGGCCTGGGCCATCTCGACTTTCACACAGCTCCTGAGCGCTGACAGCGAAACAACAGTCCGTGTACTTACATACCAGCAGAGCGCCTGATCACAGTCATCGCGATGCCAAAGTCGACAGGTTTGCCTTCTTCTTTAAAAATATTTATCATGGTTTCACGACTACTCGCGTCAGGTTTACTCAGTAATAGTAAGTTGTCAGAGAATCTGCAGTAACAGAGCAAACGCTTCCACAACGAGCTGACGACGCAGCGACGAACTCACCAGAAATGGATTTCTGCCCACTGTGCTACTGGGGGAAAATAACGCTAACTTCTGTTACGAAGGTCGGTTCACTCGATCCAATTTCGACTGCTTTGTTTGCTGAATGTTTAGACGAACTCCTTCCCGTGGTCAGTCACGCACAAAATCAACTCGTTTCTTGTCTCTAGTGTTTTTCCGTCCGAGTTTACAACTGCCACTGTGAAACTTCTTGTTAAAAAAACCTCCGTCGATCACAACAATTTGAAAAGCGACTGTCATGTCTCAAGCCTCCCATTTCTGTCGAAAAATAAAGAGAAAAAATCGCGTTTTCACAGCCCTCTGCTTACCTCACTTAAACAACTTGTTCTGCCCCATACACTACTTACAGTCAGCCTACCGTCCAACCCAGCGCACAGCACTGTTCAAAGTCGTGAATGACATTCTGCGAGCTTTGGACAATGTTTTGACACTCTTGGATTTGTCGTCTACATATCATCAAATTCTGTTCCCTACACTTGGAACTCTAAATGGTATTTCCTGCACAGCTCTGTCGTGGTTCGAATCTTATCTCTCCGGTAGGATTCAAACAGTAACTATCAACAACCGCTCAAAACCAACCTCTCTCTACTTTGGTGTGCCGCAGGGCTCAGTCCTCGGCCCCGTTTTGATCATCGTGTGTTGTGTGTGTGTGTGTGTGTGCGTGTGTGTGTGTGTGTGTGTGTGTGTGTGTGTGTTATACAAAATGTCAAACTTGACTGAACGTCATTCTATCTCCAGTCACTCTTTGTCTGACGACGCTCGGCTTCTCGACTTTTACCATCCGGGTCATATCGAGGCCACTGTCCAAAGCACTCTCTGTGCCTGTTAAACAAGCCTCGACTGTGTGGAGTGCAGGAAGCTAAATGCCAATCTAGACATTTTCATTTCGTTATACTGACGGCAGTTGTCGCGTAACTGTCACAATTAATTATTTTTTTAGTACTGAGCTGTCCATTATAAATTACCCGCAAGTCGGCCAACTTCTATTCTCTTTAGTCGGAGGAAAGCTGGCCGTCACATGATATGCAATCCTAGCTCCAAAGCAGACTTTTTCTAAAGCTGGTACCACAATGTTTGGTCAGCATCCGATCCGTTTGAAAAAGACATAAAAATAATGACCCAGGCGGGAAGAATTTTTATTAAAAGGTGTCAAATTAAGCTGACGATGTCGCGACCTTATCCGATCTGTGTTTTCACGCTTTCATCGAGCAGTAAACTTGCATAGAGCGTCCAGGGGCATTATCAGACGGTGTATCCCGTTGAAGTGTGTCCCGAACACGTTACTTCAACAATAGCGAGGGTCGACACAAACCCCTCGAGCTGTACTTTCACAGGTCTTCAAAAGCGGGGCTACAGCCAGTGATACCCCTCCCTTTGACCGAAGAAGGGGAAAGATTGTGGAAGGCCCGACAACCTCACAATGGCACGAGTTGATTTGACGCGGGATTTTCTAGTCGCGCTGAGGACAAAGAGGTTTAGGACACACTTGCAATATCTATAGCCTAACACTGCCACTCAATCCAGACAAACTAAACATGATCTGATCCCTGAAAGCCAAAAACCAGAGAGAGAGAGAGAGAGAGAGAGAGAGAGAGAGAGAGAGAGAGAGAGAGCACACATGGAGAGAGAGAGAGAGAGAGAGAGAGAGAGGGGGCGGGGGGGGGGGGGGGGGTAAGGGAGCAGCTGAAAGCAGAACTCTTGCCGAGCGACAGTTCAGCCTGCAGTTGATCCTGGACAATGTGACCAAGAGAATCATGTGCCAAGCGACTGGTGCGCGGTTGTCAGATTTCCCAGGTTCAAGTCCAGGACTGTGATTATCTTGGCCAGGCGGGAACAGAGAGACCCAGCCGTCCCCGGCGTGAGCGACAGCTGAGCAATGATCGATGGGAGTTAAGGGACGACTTCACACGCCAAGGAACGAACCAGCTTCTTTTACACTAAGCGAACGACGTCGTGCTATTTGAGGGCAGTTTATTGTAAGTCATACAATGATAAAGCTAAGAGAAAAATGCAAGCCGGCTTTTTCACAGGTTTATCCGTGTAGCGTGATAACGCACACAGAAAACATTATTTCACTTAACGCTACAATTTGTACAAAGTGACATGTGTATAATATAACTACAAAACTCTCTCTCTCTGTGTACGTGTGTACGTGTGTGTGTGTGTGTGCGTGCGTGCGTGCGTGCGTGCGTGCGTGCGAGAGAGAGAGAGAGAGAGGGAGAGAGAGAGACTGGGGGTGGGGTATTTCGAGCCAAGTCAATACCGGAGGTCGTATACGGGCGAAACTCAACAATCCCATCACAAGCAAAAGTATGAGCCTGTTCGTAGGACATTTTATCCTGCAAGAAACAAAAAAGAAGCTGACTTAAGTGGGACAGCAGAAACTATAAAGAAGAATTCCTGGTACTTGGCAAAGCATGCAAGGCTTGACCTACTCCTGCTTTTAAACGAGAATCCTTGATAGACTATATAATCCGAAATTTCTCCGCGGTACTCCACCGCAGGGTGGGGGGAGGAGGAGGAGAGAGAGAGAGAGAGAGAGAGAGAGAGAGAGAGAGAGAGAGAGAGAGAGAGAGAGAGAGAGAGAGAGCATCACACCACATACTAATTTATTTTTTATTTTTTAGTGAACAATTATCGTGATCCCAGCCTCCTCCGCTTGTTTTTGAAAGCAACCCCGACCTTTCCTGTTCGCTGCCTAATTATAGTGAGAGGGAACACCCACCCCCACCCGCCCAAAGAAAATGCCAGCACCTCCTCATGCTAAGCGTGAGAGCGCCCTGAAGTGCTGGAGGTGAGATGTGGGCGCTAAACAGTGGAGCAGAAAACAAATCAATAAGCCGGCAACTGGCACTCCTGCGGCCCTTCTCGGCCGCCATGACGCAATTGAAAAGGCCAGACTGACGCATTTGCAAAGGTCAGTGATGTCTCTGAATCCGGAGCCGTTTTTTGGTGACATCGGATCTGTGCTTGGCAGGAATGACCAGGTCATAAATACAGCAGCCATATTGCGACATTGCTTTGAAATAGGATCACTTTATTTAAAAAGTCCGCCCTCCTCGCACATCTCCTCTTAGTTTTTGGATTTTACGGTCATGTCAGCCGCACGGGGGCACATCGGAAGGAACACGACTAAACGACTGTGTGTACAGTATACACACGTTATGAAACACAGTACCCATCAGACGGGGCTCTGGTGGGACAATAATCAGCTGCACTTGAACTGCACTTGCATGTGAGCACACGTAAATATTGATTCTACATGTTAAAGCACAGCCATCTTTCAGGGGTTACTTCCTGTTCCGCGCGCACGCCCCGTCATCAAACGGAAGTTACGCGGCCTCACGAAAGAAAGTAACTATGCTCATCCAACTGAACTTGCTCACTGATGCGGAACATTGCGCCGTCTTTCCGACTCCTCGATCGCACGGCTAAACAGATCTTTACGTGTGTACGGCTGATTGATTTGCCTCGGGTTCATGGTTTACCGAGGCTGTTGCTCTGGAACAAACCGAACGCAAAAGGCACGGCAGTCAGCTGGGGTCGTCTGAAGCGGCATGAACAATCGGGGTTTGCAACACACACACACACACACACACACACACACACACACACACACACACACACACCTTTTTTTTAAAACCAGCTGAGAGCGCCGTACGGCTGGAAACCTTGAAACCTGTTGCCAATGGGTAAGGGTGTTTGATACCCGATTACCATCCCACGACTTATAATTCAGGGTTCATACAGACCTTTTCTGACAATTCAAGGCTTTTCCCGGACCTTTCAGTCCGCCCCCCCCCCCCCCCCCCCCCTTTTTTTTTCTTTCTTTCAAGGATCTTAGTGTATCAAGTCAGAAATTCAGTCTTCATGAAGACGGGCTGAACCGGAAATGTTGCTAAGTCGGTTGGTTGCCAAAGAACAAAGACCACTTGCTCGTGATCACATCATTATTATCTCTTAACTGTGTCATTAACTACCCCAGCCCTTTCTTCTTCTTTTTTTTTCGAGGCATTTTCTTCGATCAGCTGTGTGAATTACCATGCGACGCTTACTAGAACACAAGCCATTGCATTACTTACCTGCCTAGAAACGCTATTCAGGAAAGCATGGAGACTCCCACATTTGTTTCCAGGTTAATTAAAATAAAATTTCACCAAAGCCTAGCTAAAACTACGGGTATTCAAAATTAACCGTTTTGGAAAATAACGGTCGTTGAAGCTCATCAATCATTTCTCTTGATGTAAGAGAGAGAGAGAGAGAGAGAGAGAGAGAGAGAGAGAGAGAGAGAGAGAGAGAGAGAGAGAGAGAGAGAGAGAGAGACACACACAGACAGACAGACAGACAGACAGAGAGAGACAGAGAGAAGTGTACGCTTACTGCTTTTATGTGGAAGGAAAAGAAAACGACGTGCGGTGCAGTTTACAACAGGTCTATAACCGTCTTTACTACTGACGAAACCCTTTGCCTCCCATGCTATCTCCGCAACTGCCAGACGGAGAATCGTGACAGGTGTTAAACTTTTCGGTTCACCTGCACCCTCCTATTGCTACACCTATACAAGGGGCTCGGAGGACACGTAGGCCTATCGCTCACCATCACAATGCACGTGCACGCGTCTCGTGCTTAATCTGGTCGACCAACAGACATGATGACGTTGTTACATTACTGTACGGTTTTTGGGAACGTCTTGGAGACACGGTGACGTAACGCGGCGTTTACGGTTACTGCCTGCCTCCTTTTCCTGTCCCCTTCCTCCGAAGGAGAAAGGATGTAAACTGACCATTGGAATTTGTACCGCAAGTTACAGTAACGGCGATAATGTTCAGTTAACACACCACACAAGATTTACTGGGACCCAGACAATAACATGGAGGGTCTGAGGGTTAACGAACAGAATACCAGCATACAATAACGCTCCTAATGCACTGCAATCACCGACACTACCCCAATACTGACACTAGTGACAGTAACCTGGATGTCAGTGTACAAACCTACAAAAACGATCCTCATGCACTACATCAAAACTGACAATGTTGACCCCTCGCAACTCTCTCTGTCAGTAAGTGACAGCCAGTCAATGCCTGTTTACAAACTCACCTCCTTAGGTAAGGTCGTGGGCTGTCCAAGTATCAGTGTAATGTGAACAAAGCACATGTATAACATGCCATGCTGTTTTGAAAACAGTGATCAAGTGCCTCTGCTCTGTGCAGTTTGAGCTCTGGCAGTAATACCTGGTGTGGTTTACTCACTTTTCTTAGAATAACAGAAGCGGATGGAGCTATCTGCCTAATCTGGCTAAAACTAGTAAGAGTGAAAGGTTAGTTACTTTACTTATAAATGACTAACTTGTAGCAAGGTACTGTAGTTGATTATTACGGATCATATTCCATACTATAAGTTACCAACACTGAAACTGGGGGAGGGGTGGGGGGTAAATAACTAACTACAACTCATTGGTAGTGATTAAATAATACAGCATTAATAGTACACAACACCAAAACCACCTCACCTGTGGTAACCATCCACATAAAAATGTGCAATTGATACTAGTGACAGAACCTCAAATCCAACTACTAACAAGTATAATTACTAACCAAAGCCAGTAAGCATTCACAACTATGTTCCGTTCTAAAATTCTCTAACCCAGTCAAAGTGTCACTTCAATAACAAACAAAACAAAAGCCACAGTCATTAATTTAACTGTGTATGCAATCTGATGACTGTTCCCATTCACATTAACCTTCGGATGTCTGGATGTCTGCCACGTTGCAGTCGAATCCATATCCAAATCAAGGCACTGCACTTGAACTAGCTGAAGTTGAGCACTAAACTTGAAGCAGCAATGACTGAACGACAGTGTCTCATTCACTGGATCAGTATCATGCGTATGTCAATATTCCACTAAACACTTCAGATCATCTCTCAGCTCCAAGCAATCAATCACTGTGGGGAAATCAAGGAAAAGCAAGCAAATCAGGTGCTGGTGGCGGAACTGTGAACCCATGCTCTTGTGCTCTGGAGTTTGGATGATGCACACTATCAATTATCATTATAATCATTCATCTGACTTGGGATTGGTGATGGGCACCTTCAAGCAGGTTTTGAAATTGACTGGATTGTCTTTTCATTTTCACCCTGTCACAACCATCATTATTGATCGCTTTTATATACAGCTGTTCTCCGCTTTCGAGCAGACTCACTGCGCTCACATATGATTCTACATGGGGGACTGAGCATTGAAAACCAAATTAAATATCTGTGATAGATCTTATCTTTTCATTTTGTTGTTATCATTTGAAGGAACTGTACTTGTTAAAAGAAGATTCTCAGACACAATGCATAAAGTAACACCAAGTGTAAAACTAAAAGAGAATGGCGACTGCCAGTTAACCCATTGCCTACCCTTGGGACATCATATGACGTACTTAGCAAAGTGCTTCCGGTTTGCCCATTACTAGTATTAGACAGTATGTCATATGACCCCCTGCTTGAATTCCCACTTGTCGTGCAGTCTGACACTAGGTGAAACTGAAAGCGAAGGGCCCACA
This sequence comes from Alviniconcha marisindica, assembly GCA_018857735.1. NCBI lineage: Eukaryota > Metazoa > Mollusca > Gastropoda > Provannidae > Alviniconcha > Alviniconcha marisindica. The sequence goes on along the minus strand of JABMCL010003766.1, from coordinate 282,217 downwards.
AAGTTAATTTCTGGTTGGCTTAATTGGAAACTGAAGTGAAAAGGTATCACAGCTCCCATCAAAAGGAATGGACTTAAATAAGTTTATTTATTTTTTAATTAAAGAAAGAACAACAAAAAAGACACACAGTAGTTTTTCACTGACATCTAATTTCTACAATGTTGGTTAAAAGTCAATGTCTGAAAGTTTCAAAAACACAACCCTGGGTGCCCCAGGTATCACTATCAGTGACATGATGAACAAGACTAAAATGTGCAGAAAAAGTGTAAAAGATGTCATGGGCCATTGTATTTCTGCTCTTCACTGGTGAAGATCTAAGCAACATGGATGCACCCTGAGGAGTTCCAATTCAAAGCAAAAGAAGTACTTCTTTCATATTAATTTAATAGTATTAATATTTATTATGCAAAAACAACCAAAAGAAGCCTGCAGATGGATTTTTCTGCAAGTTTTCTATGTTTTAGGCCAACTGATACTGTGATAGTTTTGCTTCAGTTCCCCTTTAACTTCCAGTGTTTCAATTGAAGTTACTGTCCATTTCTTAAGAGGAAACCTCACCAACAGTACAAATTGTTTGGTAGGGAGAGGGTTAACTTATTTAAGTTAGACTTTAGTCCATTACCACCACCATCAGAAAGCCACTGTGGATATATATATATATATATATATATATATATATATATATATATATATATATAACTACTAACAAAACCTCTTGTTGAGCTGCCACTCAAGACAGCACAGTTATAACTTTGTGACAACAGCCAAGTCACCATATTAATTATTAAAACAACAGAATAATCTTACCTCCTATCCCAGTCACAGGACTTTTTAGTTTGATCTGACACATGGCCTCTTGGGGGGACAGAGTCAGTTTCTTTTTGGACTTTAACATCCCCAGCAACAACACACTGACACAGGGTCATCTACAGATTTCCCCTTACAAGAGAGAGAGAGAGAGAGAGAGAGAGAGAGAGAGAGAGAGAGAGAGAGAGAGAGAGAGAGAGAGAGAGAGAGAGAATAATTAATTAAAAAGGAAGAGGGAGAGGTCTCAAGCATGTGCTGCAACAACTGAACAAGTCAACCAACCTAGCTTCAAGTGCACAACTGCATAACTATAAAAAGTATTATATATAATAATATCATTAACAAATCTTCACAGTACTACAAGAGTTCTCTGCTGCCTTGACAATTTATTTCTTCCTAGTTATAAATGAAACATGAAAAGCTCAATGCTGACTTACTCAGAGACCCAAGGTTTTGTGTAGAAGTTTTTTTATGTGCTATATATATATATATATATATATAAATTTTCATTCATTCATTCATTCATTCACTCAGGCTTGAATTACAAAGAGGAACTTTTCATGGCTCAAGGTTCTTCATCCTTTCTGCATACAGTACCCAAAGAAAGCAAAGTTTTACTATGTTGTTATTGTTGTTTTTTTGTTTTTGTTTTTGTGTGTGTGTGTGTGTGTGTGTGTGTGTGTGTGTGTGTGTGTGTGTGTGTGTGTGTGAACTGTTCTTGTAAAACTGAGACTGTAAAAAGTAAAAAAATAATGCAAAATTATAGGTAACCTGAGTGCAGGAACTATTAACAGGTGTGAATGTTGTGACAACTGTACAGAACTATTTACATGCTTACTAAGTTATATACAGTCATAACCAATATAATTATGAAAACTGTCATGCAATGATTCCATGAATACTGAACTCAGTCTTTGTAGTAGCCGTTATTACTTCTGGAACAATAATTATAATGTCTTGTAAACTCACACACCATAAATTATAGTGTGTGGATCATTAGCAATTACCACTGAATCAGCATATTCAATGACACATACAGTGCTCTTTACCTATTGTTATTTATTGGATGCTTCTATCAAAGGAGCTTATTGTTAATACTGAAATTAGTTATTACCCTCAAAAGGCTCAGCAAAGTGACTAACTGTTATCAACCAGTGACACAACCAGCCATCAAAGCTGGCAATGATCCGGAACTAATAAAGTGACTATTATTTGCTAATAATGTAGTAATCTGGTAATAACTGCACCGATGTGATAAACTGTCATATATCAATAGCTCCAAAAAGGAGTCCAGTTGTTACACTTACAGACCTGCTGTTGTTTCCACCAAAGCGCACGGGGCTAACTCAGTAACTGTTATAACATATCCACTGATGGCTCAATCAAAGTCACTAGTTGTTGCTCCGGTATCATCATCCACCAAACTGACACAATGCTTCTGCCAACAGCTCCAACAAAATGACCAACTGCTATCCACCAATGGTTTCATCACACTTACAGTGGCCGACAACAGTGGCCGACAACAGTGGTAAGTGTTATCCACTAATGATTCTATTAAAATCACCAGTTGTTTGCTCATACTATTGGGCGATTCAGCGAAGCTGGTTTGCTAGAGTGAATGCGCTTTGTAATCTTTCATGCAAGAAGTCGAGAGAGGTCGCAGTGCACTTCCAGGCCGATTTCTGAGTAGGCGTTGCTTCACGCTGTGTATAACAGTGGAAGTTGAACCTAGAATCGCGAAGCAGTAAAATGCCAATACTGTTGCAGTTGCAAAAATTACCGCGGAAAGGGGATAGAGGGTGGAAAAAAGCGTCTTTGCATCAGGTTTTTTGGCTTACCAGAAGATCGCGAGTTCGTAGAAAAAAATGCGTTTTGGGGTATCCTATAGCACAAGCAACAAGTTATTGCTTATTGCCAGACACATTAGGACTATGGGCCTCCAAAAATGCCTTTAAAGTTGGCAGTGTAAAATTTGCAAATGCATTGTCATCACCAATTGTGAAGAAAGTATGCACTGGAAATAAAAGCAGCCAAGGGACTTAAGCGATGCCGGGCAAAAGTCAAGGGAGTTAACAACACCACCTGAATTGCCCAATAGGTAATTAGTGACACAATGCTTTCAGCTTTCTGCCAACAGCTCCATCCAAATGAACAATCACTATCCACCAATGGTTTTAAATTCAAAGTGGCCGCATGGAAATAAAAAAATATTTCTGTTCATTTTTGTGAACTGTTGACTTTGATAAATTTATATTTTTGTGTGTTTAAATAGTTGTGCCAATCAAGAGTGATGCAATTTTGCTCTTCAGAATGCACCAGCATGCAAAAAAGACACAAACTGTTTGGTCTGTTCCAAACTTTTTACTCCACATTTAAAAAGTAGCCCACAATGTGTTGCTATACACACTGCTGTGTATAAATTGATAAAACTCTACAAATTAACAAACACTGTATTTGTAGTTTTATAACTCCAGCAGGGATTGTTAAACTTTACCAATTTGTTTTGTGTTCCCTCTTTCACAAAATTCAGTGAATTAAAAATTGTGTTCCATCTTTCTGCAATTTAAAAAATATACTAAGAGTAAGACTAAGTGATAACATTATTATCTAAAATCCAGTGACATTCACACAGAATGTTGTGAAATGTTGTCACACTCACAGTCTTTGAGTTAGATTAGAACACATGTGCACTGTTTTCTTTAAAGTCCTATCACTGTTACCAGATTCTTATGGTCGAGTGACACAATGACAGTTTGGGAATAACTTACCATTAACAGATTCTGATGATCACTCTGCATCTGAGATAGTGAAAATCACTTACCGTTACCAGATTTCGATGGTCACTCTGAGAGTTGGGTCCACCACCTCCGCCACCTCCTCCACTGTCCTTGACCTTAGACTGCTTGGCCGCTTTTTTTGCCTTGTTCTCCAACCAGCGATGGTGGAGCAGCTCAGTGTCCTGTTTTTGCTGCTCGTAAAGTGCAGGGCGTCCTACGTTGAAGCGCCCCACAGAGTTGAAGTGGTGGTGGCGGTACTGCTCTATGCGGCGCCGCAGGCGGTCGACCACGTCTCGTCGTTTTGGGGCCAGGAAATCCCCCATGCTAGCACTCCAGGCCCTTCGAAGATCACCCGAACGGGGGCCGCCGTCGCTGCTGCTCCAGACTGGCTGCCGGGGTGGTGCATCTAGAGCGCTTGACAAGCCTGCGGGCAGTGAAGATAGGTATGGGTCAGTGGGGTGTACCTGCAAATCACCGGTCATGTCACAATCAGGCCACACGCCAACACCTGCTTACTTATGGTTACAGGATTTTACATAATAATCAGCACCCCTGAGAATGTTCAACACCTGAGAATGATGAAAAACACCCATCACTAGTTTCAGGGAAAATTCTCCCAATCCTTAACAAAACACACAGGCCTTGTTTAGAATATTATAACAGACAGCAGTCTGTACAAGCACAAGATTTCAAATTCTGTCTTCTTCCTTTTGCCCCCCTCCCCTCATCTCCATTACATTTCTTCTGTGTACTACTCATATGTGTGTGTGTGTGACACTGCATGTCATTGTGTGTGTGACTGTATGTCATTGTGCGTGTGACTGTATGTGTGTGACTGTGTGTGTGTGTGTGCATGTGCATGTGTGTGCGTGATGTGTGAGGAATACAAGATTTATACCTTTTTGTTATGTGTACATTTTTGTTGACCTTGTAAAGTGTGGTGTGCTCACCCTTGTTGGTGAGGTACTGTGCTATAAAAATTACCTTATTATATTACCTGCAATCCTACCTTTCGTAAAACTGTGTGTCACTGTCACACTGAATCATCTTCAGACCTAGTGCAACATGAGGTCAGCAAATTCCTAACATTACTAACACTACAGTAACAATCACAGTTTGATGTCAAACTCTAGAGCAAAATGGCAACATCCACACTTAGCCCCATCAGTTCGGTGTGTGTGTGTGTGTGTGTGTGTGTGTGTGTGTGTGTGTGTGTGTGGTGTGGTGAGTGAGTGAGTGAGTGAGTGAGTGAGGTGTGTGTGTGTGTGTGTGTGTGTAGTGAGTGAGTGTGTGTGTGTGTGTGTGTGTGGTGTGTGTGTGTGTGTGTGTGTGTGTGTGTGTGTGTGTGTGTGTGTAACTGAAAACAAAGAATCAATTTCAAATACGAACCATTTTGACAATAGTCACAACACTAGTTTTATATTTAATTCATGCCTGTGAACGGTTACCACTGTATCACTATCACAATTATACTAATAGCCTATCACTATCAACATCACTGTGTGTCAGATCCAGTGCCATATCAACAGGCACACGTGGCCGCAACAGTACCCGTGCCGTCGTCTGTGTCAACTTCGCAAAGGACAAGACGAGGTGGGGTTGCCCTCTCCTGGCCGGGTGATCTGCTCACTGTACGTATACGTATACTGTTCAGTGGATTGAAATACATCCGACAGCAAAATTAGCCAAACAGTGCGAAGGGAGATAAATAAGCCCGTGCAGCACTTGATCGGAGTTACCCCCTAGATTTGGTGGTGCAGCTGGGCTGATAACAAGATTGCTGGTGCGGAGGGTGGGCCGAGTGTGGGGCGGGCACGCGAGTAGAATGGACTGACCCTGGCAGTGGCACCAACCAGCGCAATGACATGCCGCCGCTGCCACCTCCCAACTTACTCCCTCGTCAACTCTCCGAACAATATAGCTCACCAACCTGCATCTTACGCGCCCTCCTCTCCATGCTAAAGCAAAACTACACGTGCACGACACAGCATCGATGTACACTACACGATTGGCCCAGCGCAGTCGCTACACGCGCACAGTAGCTGTGCTTGTACACAATTCACGCTGTCCCAGCTGAGCGATAAACACGAAAGCTTTCTACTTACATCGGAGTTCCGCAGGCAACAACTGAAGTCGAGAGTCGGCCGAGTACTCCAAGCGTACACATCAAAACACGGGACGAAACTCCGGATTATATCCTGCCCCAGTCACACGGCCATGGCCGCTTTCATCCGATGAGATCTGTGCTGCACTCCACACAGTGCAGGTTCGTGAGGTCCTCACTGAAGGCTCGGGCCGAACAGTGCGCGCAGGCACAACTCTCCCAAACTACAGTTACTGCCGTCAGCACTCCCTTGTTGAGCCCTGCACGAGGCAAGTGTCGAGATGGTACTCCAACGAGCAAAAACCTTCATCCGCTCATTCGACGAACTCGATGTCCCATCAAGACTCGCAAGTGGGCCGAGTTCAGCGAGAGCTGAGGCAAGCATGCACCACTGAAGTACACACGCACACACACACACAAAAAAAGCACGGCACACAACCAGCACAGCCCACTCTCAACTACACGCAAGCTCTTTCGCTCACTGTGCTGTGTCGTCGTCTATCGCTGACTCGGACCCAACCCCCGCTTCGCCAGTCGGCGCCTGCATAGTTCACGGCACGCTTACTGATGGTGGGCGAGTCCATTGCGCACCCACAACACCGGGGGTAACAGCCTGGGCCTCGGCCAATGTGTCGCCCCGAGGGTTTCAGAACTAAAGCGGTGTAGGGGGGAGAAGCGGCCGATGATAACACGGCGAGCAGTGAAAGAGTGGAGAGAGCGGCTGCGACACGGCAAAGCGGCCTGGGGGCCGAACAAAGGGACCGGGGGGATGGCGAGGCGACGAGCACAATACAACCCGCCAGCTTATCTCTCCCGTTTCCCGGTCCCGATTACCACTTTGACTCGCCGTGGCTGGACCCGGCCGCAGTTCCGGCAGCTCGGCCAGGAAGGCCGGAATGACCGACAGACCGGACTCTCAATTCATGGAGTGCCAACTTTGTTGCCTTGTGTTTTGTCTTCGATATAGTGGCACTCTCTTCTTTTCGGCTTCTCTTCGTTTCAGTTAAATACCTAAGAGGGGTGGGGGTGGGGAACTGTCTCCTGCTACCCTTGGGAATCTGCACTGGCAAGTTCTCATTGCGGATTACTGAGTAGTCTGCAATCATTTTCGATTAATCTGCAGTGACTCTCATAGTCAGTCACTGGCAGTCATGAATGACTCTCAATCAGCAATAATTCAGATCAGTCGGAATCAGCCAGTCCGGCTAAAAAGAAATCAACCAGTTAATAAAACTAACTGCTTTGTAATTCTCGGTTACAACTGACTAGATAAAGATTAAACACCCGGCTCAGCCGTGAGTGGAGCGCGGAGCGATCCGATTGACCCATCCAGTAAAAGCAAAACCCAGAATAAAAATCACTGTGACAATTCTTCAGTAAGAGTGTGAAACACATTTAACAACACAAAGTAATGTGACCGGCTTCGGCTTGGCAAACACTTCTTCAACTGAGGATCCGTAAACGGTGGAGTCAGTGATTGTTGTGACACTCGTCTGCGCGGGCCGACTCTCCGGCCAATCGGGAGACTACAAGTCGTTCGCTGGCCGTTCCGTGTCAGTCAGTGTCTAACTGCAGATATAACTATAGACACACGGCTGGCAATAAGCCTATTTGGAGAGTCAATATGAGTGGCTGATGTTTGTATTTTTCAAATCAGCTACAACTCACTCGGCGAACCCTCTGACTGACATTGATACTCAGTTGCATGACACACCGTACAGTCTTGTCAAAGTGCCAAGCGCACTGGTTGAGACGTCTGGTCCAGCGGTTAAGATGTTGAAGCGGAACTAACTCAGTAAAACGAACGCGCAAATAGCCTTTAGACAGAGAGATAGAGAGATTCAATCTTTTAAAATACCTTGTTTTTTCTGCCATGGGAAGTTCTGGTCGATTTAGTTCCTGAAGAAAGCCACCTGCCGCAGAGGAGCGACGCTACCATGACACGTCTATGAACAAAATTGTTATCAGCAGCGGAATTTCTGTAAGCGATGTTTTCCGCAGCTGTGAGCACTTGAAACGTGTGCGCACCCGGTTTAGCATACGGGATATCGCATTTGTTCTTGTTGTTCATTCTTCAGCATTTCAAGTACTTCACTCTGCGAATTACCTCACTTGACGAAAACGACAGTGGCGTAAAAATATTTTTAGTTGTTTTTTTTCAGTTCTAAAACTACTTTTCCTCGAAACACCAGCTGGGCAACAATGCACGGGAGCATGTAGGCCGTATATTTAAAGAAGTTTGAAATGGACATTTCATAGGTGTGATTTATTTTAATACTGTAACAAACAGTCAGTCAGTCTCTCCCGGCACAATGTCAGTTGTTTCGGTTCTCTTCTGTTCTTTCTCGGTTTGTTTCCTCTCTCTCTGTCTCTCTGACGATGGACATGCTCTTTTGTCAGTTTGAAGGCGGGAGAGGGGTGCAATTATATTTTTACTTATTTAGATCTATTTTAAAGGCTTCATTGTATAATTATGTTAATTTATGACCGTTTGGGGGTGTTGCTAATAAAAAATATTCCATAATTGTTCTCAGTGGATGTGCGAATGAAAAAGTATAATACAGATTAAAATCACCGTGAGACAAGGGCTCCGGAGATTGATCCATCGATTTATTGAATGAGTGAATTAACTGGCTGAATGATCGTCACACCCTTAAATTAATCTTAGGTACCAATCTATTCATAATCCTATCACAATTCCTGCAGAGAACACAAAGCACTAGCCACACTTGTTTGATTGCTGATGAACCTGAATTGTTTACTTCATTCATTCATTGACTTATCATAATGGAACTGAATTGTTTACTTCATTCACTGATTGGCTGATATAGGGATGGATTGGATGTCACACATGGTAAGGTCAATTTGTCAATCAGCCGACTGTGAAAGTCACAACAACAACAACAAATGCTCCAAACACGTGCACTTTTCAAGACCTGACTTACCGTTTTAAAGGGGACGACTCGTACGTAACACGGTTGAATGGCAGGCAGCACAGCACCTGATAACCCGAGCATAACTATGTATCCACGTACCCCAGCCTTTTATATGCAGTGCGTGAACTGCCATTGTATAAACAACATAAAGACTCCATGGAATGGCTTTTCCTTCTATCAAGACACGTGTATCGTGTTTCCTGCAAGAATTAAGACCTCACGAACTGATCGAGGCTAGCACGAACTTTTTTTATGTGAACTAAAGAAGATAAGAGAAAAAAGTTACATCGAAGAAGAAGAGAAAGGTTAGAACAAAGTATAAAAACACATTGAATACTTCCGGTGCGATGTCCTTGTTCAGTGTACTCTCTCTCTCTCTCTCTCTCTCTCTCTCTCTCTCTCTCTCTCTCTCTCTCTCTCTCTCTCTCTCTCTCACACACACACACACACATTTTCTCTGTCTCTGTCTTTCCCCCACTCCCCCCCCCCCCAACCTCCCGGACCCCCCGAGCACACACACGGTTGCTTCCATTCACAGCAGAAACTGAAGACGGGGAGGGGAGGGGGGAGAGACAAAAGGTGGTTGTGCTGTTTGATCTTGTCAAGTAAACACTATGACACCAAAACGTCAATCATCCGGCAACCGGTCTTTCGTTTGTAGTTTTGTTCTGACTGCCCCGGTTTGGGATTTGTCCCGTGGTGAACTCCGGTTGCTTTCTCCAGGCCAATCAAACCTGCGGCAATGGAGTCATGCCACCTTTAAGCAGCTCATTTGCTCATTAGCTTGCTCACCTCGAACGATGCGGTGGAATGTCTGCGGAATGTTGCCACGGCAACTCTTTTTGCTGTTGTTTTGGCGACTGACACAGGCGCCTGTAGCACACACGCGACCCTTCACGTTTAGTTCATTACTGGACTTGCTTACACCAAAGAGTATAAATGTATTTATAATCTTTGCTTACACGGCGTTGTCTGCGCAGAGATACGGGGTTGCGGGGGTGTAGTGCCTGGGGTGTGGATGACATTACCCCCCCCCCCCCCCCACCACCACTACTACTGCCGCCACCCTGCAGTTAATGTCAACACGAAAATGTCCTGAAGCCGGGCTGCCATCATAACGCAGTCTGAGTTCTGTTCTTCTGGTGGTGGTGACACTATACGTAGCTTTCGGTATAAGATCACCTCCCCCCCCCCCCCCCCCCACCCCCAACCCCCACCGGCCCTCTTCCCCCCCCCCCCGCTCACAACACCATCAATATTAAAATAGCCTCTGAAGTGCTGCAGTTCTGAATGTAAACAGAGCTGTGGAGGTGGTGGCACTGTACATAGCGTTAAGTATAATCTCCCCTCCTGCACCAGCCCCCCATACCCCCCCTACCCCCCCCACCTCGAATTTCACACAGCTCCTGAGCTCTGAATGATGAGCTGGACACTGCAGCTCGCCTATTTGTCACCACGTCAAGGACTGAACGCTGTGCTCGTGGCCTACTTTAAATTCAACGCCCCATTGAAAGCTCTCTCCAGACAATCGAACAGTTTAAATCATGTCCGCGTGATGCAAGGTTTGCTCCTTATTGCTTGTTATATAACGGAATATATGTTACAATGGCCGTTTGATTTACACCAAAGTTCGTGTACCTCTCTTTGGACTACACAGTCCCTACGTCATAGGTCTTTTGGCATGCATACATTTCGTACAGGGTAATCGTAAACCTGTTTCTATGGAGAGTATGGGTCATGTTTGTCCCACGATTCAGAAACAGTGTAGTTCATATTACACGTTTTAATTATTTTATGATGTAAACAAATACAAAAATGTCTCTGTGTGTACAATATCATACTTCAGGAATATCTTAAATTTCAAGGTGATAGAATGAATCTCTCTCTCTCTCTCTCTCTCTCTCTCTCTCTCTCTCTCTCTCTCTCTCTCTCTCTCTCTCTCTATATATATATATATATATATATATATATTCTATCACCTTGAAATATATATATTTTAAATTTCAAGGTGATAGAATATATATATATCACTACCTGCTATCACGGTTTATGCCAGTGGGTCCATTATGACCTGTGACACACAGCGAAGGTTAAGCAATTACTACAGTCAAAAGTGTGTGTGTGTGTGTGTGTGTGTGTGTGTGTGTGTGTGTGTGTGTGTGTGTGTGTGTGTGTAGAGTGTGTGTGTGTGTGTGTGAGAGGAGAGAGAGAGAGAGAGAGAGAGAGAGAGAGAGAGAGAGAGAGAGAGAGAGAGAGAGAGAGAGAGAGAGGTGCGCAAGAGCTACGCACGCAGGTGAGGCGCGAGTGATTTTGCATGTAAACTGCGTATTATCCAAACACCTCGGAGAGCTAACCGTGAGAAAACAGGTCGCTGATGAATGAGAGCGAAAGAGCCCGCTGCGTTCAGTGCACCTTGGCAAGTGACAGTGTCACACGCCTCTTCAGTCACACTAGTCTGTCAGCCAGTGCTTCGGCCCTGTTAACACCAGGCTACTTGCATGCATGTAATGCAATTGTCAAACTGTGTTGGCACTCGCCTCTGCGCGCGGGCACGGTTTGTCCCCGAGATATCTTTGGATGTGTCCGCCACGTCTGCACCATGGTATGGAATAATTCATTTATAGCCTCTTCACGTCACGTATCTTTGGCGCCGGATCCTCTCTGTTCTTCGGATTTTAGTTGCCATCGTGTTGTTTGTTTGTTGTTGTTGTTAAAAAAATAAAAAAATAAAAATCCCTATCTCTCTCTCCCCTCCTTCAGACCCCCCCCCCCCACACACACACCACTATGACACACACACACACACACACACGCACACGACACACACACACACACACACACACACACACACACATATATATATACAACAACAACAACAAACAAACAAAAAACCCATACGTGTCCAGAAACATTCGTCCGACTTGCCATGGCAAAACTCTTCTTTTTTTTCTCTCTCGGAGGAAATGCTAGTATCGGGAATTTTGTCTGGCTGGCTGACGTTAGTACATGGTACCGACAAATAATATTGTAGGCGAGATTTACCTAACGACAACTGCCATTGCATTTTGACTGTCCGATCTTCGGTGACCAAGCTGACCTGAAGTGAAACTCACGAAGATAAAGGGAGGGGGAGTGCAGTCGGTGCCAGGGCTAGGTTGGGGTTGGGGTAAGTAAATAAGTAAACATGAAACCATAAGGCTTATTAGGGAAGGGGAGAAGAGGGCAAGAAGGTATGGAGGTGGGGGAAGAGAGAGTTTATATAATATATACCTATCGCTACACTGTCACCGCCAGCATGACTCCTGCACTATGCTGGTCAGCGATGAGAGCCATTTCAATGTTTCATTAATTGTGAGGGACAAAGACACAAGACAGTGTTCACAGACCACAACTTTTGAAGAGAAAAGAGCCGAAGCGGATTCGAACCGAGGTCCCTCTGCTTACCACCTAACGCCTTACCACTAGGCCAAACCGGCTCACGGGGTTGGGGTGTCCGGCACCACATATTGTACTTTCTCGATCAGTTCTTAGCTGATGTAGTAAACTTCACGTGGCGGTTACGTATGTTCCGCGGACTACACAATGCCGCTCAGAATGCCTTTCGTGGCGTTGGCTCGTATTTGCGAGTGAGAGAGGTGACACTTTTTCTTTTCTTTTCTTAAAAAAAGAGAAAAAAAAAGCTCTGCATAGACTTTAACGTTTGCTATTTTTTTGAGTTTGGTAGAGTGGTAACTTTCAAAAAATGATAAAAAAGATGATAACTTGGCCTACATTGAGCTGTACATTGTTCTACCAGTTTCGATGACGTTGATCGAATTCCAAAGTCACGGCGACGTTGGAAGTCTGTGGTAATTGAAGGTTGTTTTTGCTTGACAAGTTCAGTTTAGTTCAAGATGGCATTTATGTGCTCGGCCGAAAAACCCAAATGCGCTCCACGCCGTCTCTCAGAAATTTCCCCAACGTTGCCTTTGAAACAGTTCCAGAGCTCGTCTGATTGACGACGGCCTTTCCTCGTCCTTTCAAGAGTGCTTGCAGGTAGTGGTGTTTCAAGTTCCTCAACAACAAAATTCCGAGACGCAAGCTACTTAATTTTGTAGTTGCTTTGCTCGACAAATTCTCTGTTGTTGAATTGGGTGCAAAGTTTGTGTGCTATCTCCGTGTCATTGTTTTCCCGGATGCCTGATCTATGCACGGTAGTGAACTCAGTCCAGTCGTGTAGGCCTACACGTTGCTACTGCCAGACTTTGATGACCACAGCCCCGTGTCCAGTGTCAACGGACAGTTACAAGGGAGAGAGAGAGAGAGAGAGAGAGAGAGAGAGAGAGAGAGAGAGAGAGAGAGAGAGAGAGAGAGAGAGAGAGAGAGAGAGAGAGAGAGAGAGAGAGAGAGAGAGAGAGAGCATCTGAATGGAGCGTTTGGTGACACTGAACTCGTCACAGGCACCACTTGGCACAACGAGAGTCCACGCACCGATTTTCACGCACAGACCGTGGGACTTTCGACGTGTTTCTATTCAACCGGCAGCCGTGTAATATTTGTCATGCGTTTTCATACCACGGAAGACACAAAGTCTATGCAGCATGTCAGGACTGAAAGGCAGCTAACGTCGAAGTTCCCACGCTGGTTGAAACAGTGTGACCATAGCGTACAGGCACGCGGTGCTGGTGTAACCCTGCTCCGCTGTACTGTGAGAGCTGGTGTGTGTGTGTGTGTGTGTGTGTGTGTGTGATTTATTAAAGCTTAAAACGGGAGTTCCTTACACACTGTTGATAAACGTTAAACTTTGCATGACAGTACGTAGGCTAGAACCTTTTTCTTTTTTAGCTTTAATTGTTTACATTAATTTCGAGCAGCAACAAAGAAGTCGTTATCTTAAGTTTTGTTTTTACACACACACACACACACACACACACACACACACACACACACACACACACACACACACACACACACACCACACCACCACACACAACCACACCACAACACACACACCACGCAGGTACGCACGCACACACACACACACACACACACACACACACACACACACACACACACACACACACACACACACACACACACACACACACACACACACACACACACATACACGGACAGAATCGCGCGCACAAACACTGGCACATACATACCTACAGAAAGACACACACACACAAACATTTACACGCACACACATGCATGCACGAACACGCACCGCGCGCGCACACAGACGCATGCACCGCGCGCACACTCAAATACACACGCGCGCGCACGTACATACTAGCGAGTGCACTGAAGCCATTGCCAGTACTTGTGTACTGACTTTATCAGTCTAATGTTGTCCCTTGATACCAGACCTAATTGTTGGCTACTGTTCTCGCCAATGCTACTTTACGGCGACTTCCGGTTTGCGTATGGGCTGTTTCCGGTTTCTTGCAGACTGCAATTGAGATGACCCAAAGAGAGTCAGTTTGTGAAAATCCACTACTGACACGAACAATCTATTGTTGTTGTTGGAGAAAGAGTTGGCATCACAGGCGACGAAGCTAAACCAGAAATAGGGAGAAATAAAGGAAACTAACGCAGAATTCGAAAGAAAAGGGAATGATATAAATTTGGATAGAACAGATAACAGAAAGTACAAGAAGAAAACAAACAAAATGGGCGTTCCAAATTTGTAATTTCCGAAGTGTACAAAGAAACAGGTTTGAGGTGACGAAAACAAAGCAAGAAAAGAACAAGATAAACGAAATAAACAGCAGAGATTAATCAAATCAAAAAAGGAAGAAATGGAGGAAAGAAATGAAAGAGAATTGATGAGACATGGTTGGGGGGTTGGTGAGGTGTTGCAGAAGAAGACGAAACTGCTTCATTCGTGTCTCATGTAAACAAAACTTTACTGCAGTACGCTTGTGTGTGCGTCTCATGCTTGATTGTTTCTGTTCCTCCTGTCTGAAGGCATTCATACAGCACTTGTGTCATGGGAATCAAACTATTCTCTAATACTTGAAGGCGCAAACACTGCTACCAGCTGATCTCTCGCTTTAAGGCAGATAGCCCCGCCCACTTAGACAAGAGGAGTAAACAGTATTATAAAGTATGTTGGAACTCACACCTCGAACTGTGCAGACCCAAGGCGTTTGATCGTCGTTTTCGAAAACGGCACGGGCAGCTAGGTGCTTTGTTTATATTACAATGGTACTTGAACAGCCCGCGGGCTTTCCTTTGGAGGTCGTGTAGACGCTGATGGCTAAAGCTCAACTGTCAGTCAGATAGTGGCGACAGGTCAATACACAACGAGATACGGTGGGACATCATGGGTGAGTGAAAATGGGTACAGCTGCTCATCATGGGTGAGTGAAAGTTCGTAGAGTGGCACGTCATTGGTGAGTGAAAGTGGGTACGGTGGCATTTTATATCGTTGGTAGTGAAAGTGGGTACAGTGGCACATCATGGGATGAGTGAAAATGGTATAGTGGCACATCATGGGTGAGTGAAAGTGGGTACGGTGGCATATCATGGGTAGTGAAAGTGGGTACGGTGGCATATCATGGGTGAGTGAAAGTGGGTACAGTGGCACATCATGGGTGAGTGAAAGTGGGTACGGTGGCATATCATTGGTGAGTGAAAGTGGGTACACTGAGTGGTGTGCCACGGGTGGACGAGACTGACGACACAGTGGAAGGTATGTTGGTTTAACGTCCACAGAAATCTAGGGCACAGTGGCATATATATATCCTTCATTTTATCATGGGTCAGTCAAAGTGGGTACAGAAACGTGTCATGGCTGGATGCCGAAACGGTACAGTGCCGTGCCGTGCCGTGGGTGGATGAAAGTGAGTCACACTGTGACGAATCACAGGTGGGTGAAAGGGGATACAGTGACGTATCGTAGGTGGTGAAGATGGGCACAGTGGCATGTCGTGGTGTGGGACGTGCACAGGCAGAGCGGGGCAAAGTGTCCGTAGAAGAACACAAGAGAGTCAGGAAAAGACACTCTGGGACAAGAATGCACCCTTAGTACTTAGTAGGTCACGTGGTTGTTCGCATGCGCTGACTCGGCTGTCAACACCGACACTGAAATTCATTACTGTCATACGTCACTGCTCCCCGTCGCCGCACTTTAAAAACAAACTTGCACGAACCCGACCAATCGTCGTCATCATCATCGCTAACATCATCATCATCTCTATATCATAACTCCAGCAAACATTTGCCTGAAGGGGTATTGCGACTGGCTACGTATGCATGTGTGTGCGTCAGTGTGTCCACCCCAGCGTCGGACGTGGCCTGCCGCTCCGTCCGAGAGATTTCTTACTAACTTCTCGCTGTTGCCAGTTTTACTAAATTCTCGTTGTTGCTGTTGCCAGTCTTAATAACCCCTCGTAGTTGCTGTTGTCAGTCATACTGGATTCTTGTTGCTGTTGCCAGTCATACTGGATTCTTGTTGCTGTTGCCAGGCATACTGGATTCTTGTTGCTGTTGCCGGTCATCACTAGCTTCTTCTTGTTGCTGTTACCAGTCTTACTAAATTCTCGTTGTTCGGCTGTTGCCAGTCATACTAGCTTCTTGTTGCTGTCGCCGCCAGTCTTGATAAATTCTCGTTGTGGCTGTTGCCAGTCATATACTAGCTTCTACTTGCTGTTGCCAGTCATGCCGTGGGTAGGCTTCTTCTAGTTGCTGTTGACGGCCATACTAGGCTTCTTCTAGTTGCTGTTGCCGGTCATACTAGGCTTCTTCTTGTTGTTTCTGGTCGTACTAGGCTTCTTCTTGATGCTGTCCGTAATACTAGTTTCTTCTTGTCGCTGTTGTCCGTAACACTAGCTTCTTCTTGTTGCTGTGTAGCAGATGTCATTATTTTTCCAAAGCCAACAATCATTTTAACTGTACCTATATCTCATTTCTTCAACATGAAGAGAGAAGGGGCGGGAGAAGGGCGGGGTAGGGAGGAGCGGAAAGGGGGAGGGGGGGCGCTGGTTGGGGGTGGGGGTGGGGGTGGGTGGCGGGGCTTCGCCTGCCCAGTATTGGACAGGCCGGCGGCACAGGCTAAGAGTGTATTAGTCAACACAGAGGCCTGTTGCAAAAATCTGTTGACAGCAGAATGTGACAGACGAACACACTGTACTGAAAACGGCCGGGCCGGGCAGAGCGGCGCTGTTCCGTACTGCGCACTTTAGTTAGTAAGTCCTTACGGTAACCTGTCACCCCTGCGGAGAAATGAGACGGTCCGCCTGGTCAGCTGTGAAGTGTGTGTGTGACACGGAAGGGTTACGATTCACTGGCTTACTTTTTTTTTCCACGCTGAATTTTCGTGGCCCATCCCGTCTCTCCGCCTACTATCAATAATCTTCTCCTTGTAGTCTTTCGGTTCGAGTTATGATTCACAATAAACGAGTTATGATTCACAATAAAACAATGTAAAACCGCTGAACATTTAAGTTATGCGCGTTTGTATGTTCGTCAGTGGAAGAGATTATACTAACGTATCGCGTACGACTGCAGCTTGTAGCGGTCAGTGTCAACTCAGTTCCTCGAAAACTGAAAAATGGAAACTGAAAGCAAGGTAGTAATTGGATTTTAGCGTCGTGTACACCGCACCAGAAAACGACAAGGACGGACGTTTAAGAACTATCAAGAGGAAAGTTTTGTCAGTAAGAAAACTGCGATTCCGGCTAAAGTGGGTTGTGTGGAGTCAAACACCGAAAACACTAGGAAAGGTGCACTGTTTTTGTCTCTGTTGTCAGTTTTGATTTATGAGGCCAACAGAATTGTTAGAAGTTTCTCCATTAATTTATTACTTGTAGTTTGATCCACCCAGCCAATCCGGAATTCTCTCGACGGCGGCATTGAAATTTCAGCAAAACAGTAATTAAAGGACATGCTTTTAGCAACATCGACAACATTTAAACACTCCCCCCAACAAACACAGACAAGCAAGCAATTGAGACCAACAACAACACCACGGTCGACATCCTGAACTAGTTAGAGCAAAGTTATAACATAACAAACAAAACAAACTCGGTAAAACCGAAGAAGAGTAAAACTAGAGTAAAAGAAAAACACAAAGAGAGAGAGAGAGAGAGAGAGAGAGAGAGAGAGAGAGAGAGAGAGAGAGAGAGAGAGAGAGAGAGAGAGAGAGAGAGAGAGAGATTATGCGTCTGTGAACAGTGGAAGAAAGATTCATTCAAGGTCCACAGACGGCTAAAGATGACAAAATTTAATGCACAAGTGGCCAGTTCCACCAACCGCCACCAGCAGTCGCGCTTGTTGGTCATGGTTGAACTTTGGTGACCGCACACATCAGTGCTGGTGTGTTTACTTCCCCTCCAAAGCTCTTTTGTCACCACGGATCGTTTCTTCTCTCCCACGTGATTCGCACGCGCACGCCGCACGTGTCGTCTTGGTGACATCAAAAGGTAAACAGTCGGCCAAGTCCGCTTGTCTGGCAAATAAATGATGCACCGAAGCGTCCAGGCCATTGCATCTGCGGCGCACTTTGTAGTTTTGGACTGGAAAAAAAGCAACACAAAACAAAACAAAACAAAAAAAGCAGAAGACAAGAGAAGGAAAAAAGCAAACAAAAAGAAAAGAAAAGAAAAAAGCAGAAAAAAAAGCGTCTGACTGATTCTGACATCAGATTGACTCATAAATAAAATAATCTAAGACAGGATCAACACATTAATTAGGTTTTCAGGTGCTCTGCCAGGAGCATACACCAATTTTGGAGAGAGAGAGAGAGAGAGAGAGAGAGAGAGAGAGAGAGAGAGAGAGAGAGAGAGAGAGAGAGAGAGAGAGAGAGAGAGAGAGAGAACAGCTGTGGAAAATGAATGATCAAATACTTTGATGCAGTCCACTTTGAATAATTGAACAGAAGGATCCATGTCTGTTTCGAGAAACGCATTAAAGGGGGACCGAACTGAAGACGCAAGTTGGCTAAAAATGTAGAAAATGTGCAAATATTTTCAATCTGTAGGCTTCATTTTGTTGTTCTATTAATATTTTTGCAAAAGATTTTTTATTTTTTTGCTTCGAATTGAAACTCCATGCTGGTTCTTTACCAACGAAGAGCAGAAGAAGGTTGGTTCGTGACGTGTTGGATATTTTTGCCTCACACTCCGGCCCTGTCCGTGACGTCACTGATACAGACTGCTGGGCACCAAACGGCAGCACGCGCTGTCGTGTTTTCGTAACTGCCACACGCCGATAACTAGTATCGTACCCAGTTTCTGTTACAGTCAGTGTGTGTGTGTGTGTGTGTGTGTGTGTGTGTGTGTGTGTGTGTGTGTGTGTGTGTGTGTGTGTGTGTGTGTGTGTGTGTGTGTGTGTGTGTGTGTGTGTGTGTGTGTGTGTGTGTGTGTGTGTGGAATGCCGCTGTGTGTGTGTGTGTGTGTGTGTGTGTGTGTGTGTGTGTGTTCCCATATAATACTTTATCTAAATTGTTTTGGTAGGACTGTACTCTACGTGTGTCTAGAATATCATATTTAGGTTAATATGTATCACGTGAGCGCTCAGGGCGTTGATGAGCGCATGATAAATGTACATTATGATGATGATGATGATGATGATGATGATGATGATGATGACGATGATGATGATTTAACAAACAGGACGAGAAATCGAATCAGTTGAAACATTGCTGTGTGTCTATTAAAAAAGAAGTTTTTATTCCACTCCTATTGATAGTGATGCGTCTTCGGTTCGATTCCCCTTTAACTTTTCATTGTAACATCACGCCACTGTGCCTCTGCGAACTAGTCCACTGTTGTTGGCAAATGGCTGGGCATGTTGCAATATTCCCTGGTAGGTTTCATACACACTGGGTCTGTCTGGTGGCTGCAAACTTTCCAAAAATAATTCTGGTAGTTGTCACGTATGGTAAGTCCGTTTTGGGAGCCAGGCTACAGTGGCCGGAAATGTCACACAAAATTTAAAATAAAAAAATAAAAAAAAATAAAAAGGAAAAAAAAAGAGAGAAAAAGACAATACTGACACAAGTCATATATATATATAGGTAGTGGGTTCATTTTGAGAGTCATTGTGGAAATAGTTACTGATGAGTAATTAATCTGTTTGGAGAGAGAGAGAGAGAGAGAGAGAGA
>JABMCL010003766.1:250000-257500 GCA_018857735.1 Alviniconcha marisindica | reverse complement strand
GATTTTTGTTGTTGTTTCATGTTGTTTAATATAAACATACATACCCGTTGTTGCAAAATGAATTAATTAGTAAATTAGTTTGTGAGCATTTACTATAAGCCTAGCTTGTTTAATGCTCATACAATGATTTTGATTGTCCATATTTTCATGAATGTAAATAAACTTTGTTTATACCAAAACAACCGCCAAATCGTCGTTCATAATTTCGATTTCTTTGAATTTTTTTAATCAATGAACTAAGACTGAAACTTGAAAGAAAGAAAAATGAAAAAAATCTTATAGGCCTGTTTGGTTTGGCTGCTCGTGATGTATTTTAGGTCTAGGATCAAATCACGCCACCTTGACCCCAATCATGTGACTGGCTGGTTGTCAAAATGATGTGCGGCATCATTTACTCCCAGTACGGATAAGTATTTCGCCCTACCGTGGAGTTAGATTTAAGTCCGTGGCCATACAGTCAGATTGATGCATCAGCAATTCCGATACAGTTGCAAGCGAAGTAAGACAAATGGTTGTGCATATCCCTGTACGTCTTTTCAAGGAGGATCTGGTTTCAGAACCAGTGCACATATCGCCTTGCTTTATCGCTGGCGCTTCCGGTTGACTCTTTTGTCTGATGTAAAACAACACCTCAAGTGAAACACGCGAATGAATGAGGTACGCGCGGTATCAAATTCAGCGGAGAGTCTCTTTTGCCGAACACACACGGTCATAAGCATAGATCTAGTCTACGCTTGGTCGTGATGGTGGTGATGCTTGTTGCAGTTGTGATGCTGGTAGTTGTCGTAATAGGCCTAGGGTTGTTGTGATGGTAGTTTTTGTCATTATGGTGGTAGTTGTTGTAACCGTACACACAGATACAGCAGGGCCCATGTGTATGAGGAGCAAATAAAGTTAAAGGCGGATAGCCTCTGAATCCAGATTTGCTAAAGAATCCATACGTCCGGCTCTCTTTCCACATGCACGAGTCGTCAATAGGCTCCCCAAATAGCTATTTGTTTATTTTTACGTCGGGAAAGTCTCTTGTGTTAATGCAACGCGTGTGACTTCGAAAACTCGAAACTGAATGGACACCGCACGACAACGGCATTGTCAGTGTCAGTGAGTCAAAGTTCATGATCAAGCCGCGTACACAGTTCGATTCTGTCTCTGACAGCCTCAATGGAAAAGTCTGCAAGAAGCGCGAACTTCACTGACAGTGAAAAACGATAGGCCTACTTTGTTTCAACGGGTGAACCTCAAAGCATAATTAGTTCTGCTTACGTCCAACAGTCTGTTTTTCATGGAAATGTGAGAAACACTTCTGGTCCGCAGCAGACATGTCAGTGACCCCTTCCCATTCGAGATGTTCCTCTCCCTCTCTTCGTTGTCTGTGTTGACTGTGATGCGTCTTGATGCGTGAATCCAAATTGCTTGACTAGTTTGTGGTCTTCAGTGGTATGTGGGACGTAGCAGGTCTGTACAAGTGTTCGTTTTCTCCTCAGCAGTAGCCTCTGTCAGTAACGGTAGCATCGAACAGCAAATTTTATACGCCGTTTAGGTTGCTTCAACGTAGAAAAATGAGTCTATAATTGAAACGCATCTAGGCTGGACGGATAAATCCTATCTGCGCTTCACACATGCCGATTTTTTTCGATAAAAGATAAATGCGATTAAAGGGGCTATTTGCTCTTCATACATATCGGCCTAGAATTCGACTGTCTATGCCACACGTACATCCATATCACTGCACACGCGCGCGCTGCGTGAAGCACGTGCATCCAGCAGCTGACACTGATACTCACGACTAAAATGAGATCATATCTGGTTTAAGGCCAAGATGCGCCAGCCGTCTTGCTCGTACGGCAAAAGTGATGACACAATTTTACATCCAAACACAACGCGTGCCTGTGTTTCCGATTCCCCTGGTACGGGTAACCCGCATTTTTGCACAGAATTAGAACCTGCTCTATTTCAGTCCATGCAACACGCTTACTGCAGCCAAGCCGTCAGAGTGCACACCCCTGTAGGCGCGAGCATGTTTCCAAGCGGAATGGAGTCTAATGTGCAGATCACATTCATACCCCTTTTGCCTGTTTGAAATCGAGTCCCGGTTTTATTTTAACGTAATACGTACTTTGTCTCGTGGTTTGTTGACTAACACGCTTATTCGACGGTAAATTTCTGATGCAAAGTGTTGGGTTTGTCGTGCTTTCTGTCTGAAAACAACCGGGCTGGAAGTGGAGCGAGGGGTCCCTGCGTACAGAGGACTGACTGCCACAGTGTGGCGGTCAACGCGTCTCAACCCGCTTGACATGATTCACCCGCTACACGGATCAGGGACCATATGTATGAAGAGCAAATGAAGTTAAAAGCGGATAGCCTCTAATCCCGATTAGCTAAAGAGTCCACAAGCCTTGTTCCAGGTGGAAATGAGACTGTACTGAACTTTAAGCGCGTTTGGACCGCCGAACAGTCGAGCGCTCCACACAGGCCGATTTTTTCACTGAAGTCAGAAGAAAGGCGCAATTAAGGGGGCTATTTGCTCATCATACACCCTGGCCTAGACGTGCAGTGGATATAGCTATCAAAGTATTGTGTATAAAAATTATTAGCCTTTTAGATTGTTCCTGATATGTCAGTCCGACAGCTGAGGACAGTAAGCCCCACATTATCAACCTTATAGACTGTGGGCCGGTTTGGCCTAGCGGTAAGGCTTTAGGCTGGTAAGCAGAAGACCTCGGTTCGATTCCGCTTCGGCTCTCCTCCTTTAAAAGTTGTGGTCTGTGGACACTGTCTTGCAACTTTGTCCCGCACAATTAATGAAACAACAGAACGGCTTTCATAGCTGACCATCTTAATGCAGAAAACATTCTGGAGGTGACAGTGTAGCGTTAGGCATAGTCTCCCTTTCCCCCCACCTCCTGGGATCTCGGTCCCCGCCAGTACCTCTTCGGAGACAACTCGGCGTTAAACAAGTTTAACCAACCAACCAACCAACCAAGCGTTTTAGTCGGCACGCTTAGCCATGCTCACTATCAGCGTTCCTAGTTACGGATGTCAAGACTCCCGCCACGCGCCTGCTAAAGACCTGCTTCTGAAGCAAACTGGTTCCATTTCTAAAGCGATTCATTCGAGTCTGAGTAGACAGTGGTGTGTGTGTGTGTGTGTGTGTGTGTGTGTGTGTGTGTGTGTGTGTGTGTGTGCGTGCGTGCGTGCGTGCGTGCGTGCGTGCGTGCGTGCGTGCGTGCGTGCGTGCGTGCGTGGGCGTGCGTGTGTGTGTGGTGTGTGTGTGTGTGTGTGTGTGTGTGTGTGTGTGTGTGTGTGTGTGTGTGTGCTTGGGGGTGGGTGTCTTTTTTCATTTCCGAGGTGTCATTACAATTGTTTGCAGAGGCGACATTCCTGCTCTGTTGTCTTTCTGTCTCTGTCTCCCGCCGTCTCTCACTGTCTCTGTCCCCCGTGTCGTGAGGTGACCCTGTGCGGTTGACAGGACATTTTAAAATCCAACTACTTCGTGCGTGCGTGCGTGCGTGCGTGCGTGCGTGCGTGCATGCGTACGCGCGTGCGTGCTTGCGTGTGTGTGCATGTGTGCGTGCGTGCGTTTGTGTGTGTGTGCTCGTGTATTTGTGTTCGAATACGATGACTATGCACATCTGTTGGTCTTTGCAAGCGTCCCGGGCTGTTATAATAATAATAATAATAATAATAATAGCAATCATATAGCTTATGTAACACGGTATCTCACCGACAGTAGTGAGCACACTGCGCTTTACAAAATCATGTCTAACATAAAAACTATGCACATAACCTCACAAATAATATAGACATAATCTGAAGTTACTCGTACAACACACACACACACACACACACACACACACACACACACACCCCACACACACACCCCCAAACACCACACACACACACACACACACACACACACACACCCCCCACACACACACACACACACACACACACACCACACACAAAACACACACACACACACCACACACACAAACACCCCACACACACACACCCCACACCCCACACACACACACACACACACACACACACATGCGCGAGCATTTCTTATGGGACACCATAAATAATCTATTATTATTATTACCTTCTATCCGGGAAAACAAAAGTCATCTAATCAAAAGTGTCAGTCACCTGCCTTGCAAAAAATAAAGAAGAAGAAGAAGAAAGAAGAAGAAGAAGAAGAAGAAGAAGAAGAAGAAGAAGAAGAAGAAGAAAGTGTCATTCACAGCTCATGACAGATATCAGTTTTTTCTTTTTTTCTGGAAGGAGACTGATTCAGAATAAAACACAGCTGAATGGACGAGGAAAGCAGCAGTCAAAAAGAAAGTTTGTGAAACTCTTACTGAAACACGCAAAGCTGTAGTTTCACCTACTCCAGCCTGAAAACAGGGAGCCTTTGACAGCTATTGGATGTCTGCAGAGGGAACCTTAGTTTCTGCATACAGGGTGCCCCAGAGCTGGTAAAAGAAAACCGAAGAAAAGACAAAGTAATCGGTCAAAAGGGGACTGACAAAAAAGAGCAGAAGAAAATCAACGGAAGAAGAAGGGGGGTGGGGTGGGGGGGGGGGGGGGGGGGGAGTAAAAAGAAGAAGAAGAAGATGAGGGCTGGTTGGCTGGATGGGCCGAAAGAAGCGTTTATCATGCTCACGTTTAGATCGCCGCATTTTGGACAGTTGCCGATGATCAGAACCCGGACGAACTCAATCCTAAAATTTTTTACTTTTTTTTATCCACCGGCTTTCAGTTTCGATGCGTCATTTCCCGCCGCCATTCCGGTTCTGCCGTAAATTATTCGAAGAAGCAGCTGATGTTACTCACTTGGTCTGATAGATATCTTAATGGCAGAAACCACCTTTTCTCGCCACATCTCCAAGGTGTCGCTTACCTCACATCACCGTCCCTTCTGTTTATAGTGAAAAGAAAACTGCTCTCGAGAGCCTTTAAACTGATCCCTATTTGGCATTTATTCCCACTTTGATTCATTCTTGCACGCGAACTATCGTGTCAGCTTGAGTAGTTTTTTGCATAGCGGGATTAGCCCGGGGCTTAGGCCACTCAGTAATCGGAGAGGTGCCGTCGCGTCTAGGGATTAAGGAGGTGTTGGCACCGACAACAGTTGCAGGGCTTGCACCTCCTCCACGATGCTAAACGGTGATACATGTAGGCCTCCCAGTCCTCTCCTTGTTCTTCTTTTTCTTGTCCTTCGTCTTAAGTGTTTGTTATTGTGGTCGTTTTTGTTGTTCCTCTTCTATCTCGTTACAGTTTAATGTAGTCTACTCACGGCCTCGCCCCCCACTCCTCACACACACACACACACACACACACACACACACACACACACACACACACACACACACACACACACACACACACACACACACACACACACACACACACACACACACACACACACACACACACACACGCGCGCGCGCGCAAGCACGCACGCACGCACGCACATGAACGAAATGAGGGGAATGCACAAGAAGATAAAATATGAACAGTTATCAGTCCAGAGGGACTTTTTGTGATTTTTTTTAAAAACAGCAGAATTGCCTTTTACAAGCGAGCATTACGCGATTGCCTTTTTCTCGCATTAGCGACAAAGTGTCGCAAAAATATAGATAAAAACTGTCTCATGCGTTCTGGTGTTTTTGAGTATGTTCGGTGTGTTGTATGACTGTTTTTGCTCTGATTTCATATCGTTATCATAATTACTATATACAGTAGTGTTGTTACTGTAGTTTTATATATAGCCTGCTGGCATGTAGATTAGCAAGGACAGATTGTAAGAACAGGCAACTGCCTAAAATCTTAATCTTTGCCTAATAAAGTTCTCAATTCTGAGTTCTGGACATCTTTGCTGAGGAGACTTCATCCAACCGCATGCATGCTTTAATTTTCACAATTCGTCTTATCGTCTGCTTGTTGAATAGACCGTTTGTTTGTCCGATGTAGCTTGAAAAAGGGGTCTACCCCCAAAATGTGCTGTTTTGTACAGTCCTGTTAACTACTTTGTAACCTTTCGCGTATTTTGCATGAAAACTGATTCCGCTATCGGTGCGTTGTGTGAATCAAGGTCCGTTATTGAACAAAAACGGTTGAAAACTGACTGAAATAATCCTTGTACGTTGTATGAATCTCTGTCAGACACTTGTTTTGGATTTGCAGGAAATGATATTATAGTTAAAAAAAAAAAAAAAAAAAAAAAGAAAGAAAGAAAGAAGAGAAAGCAACATTTAAAATAACAAATACGCATTCAGGGCCAAGAAAAGAGACGAAAACGCATTTGAAACCATAAGCAGTCTCAGCGAAATAAAGAAACGCATGAAGAAAGTATCGGTATTTGAAGAAAAGAAAAACAGGTAATATATGTGGAAAGACAGGAAGCGTATCAAAATAGAAGCCTTTCTATTCTAATACATTTGCTGCCCAACACTTTGAAATAAATAAAGATGTCGCCTGAAGAAAGAAAGTCAATGTTTGAAGAAATAAATGCACCATTTGAAGAAATAATAGCAGCCTTTTGAAGAAATAAGGGGTAACGCTTGAAGAAGGAAGAGCAAGCTTATATATAACTATATATAAAGTCACACTCGAAAAAAGAAGAAAACCAACGCCGAGAGAGAGAGAGAGAGAGAGAGAGAGAGAGAGAGAGAGAGAGAGAGAGAGAGAGAGAGAGAGAGACACACACACACACACACACACACACACACACACACACACACACACACACACACACACACACACACACACACACACACACACACGCCCGCGCGGCCCCCCACAGGCTGCTCTCCCCCACCCCACCCCCCACCCCCACCCCTACCCCGAAATTGTCCATCCTTTATTTAAAGCAAGTTTGTTTCATGTTTCAAAGTACATGAAAGACAGGCGGATTAATGTTGATGCTGAAGGATTCCTCGTCTCCATAGGTAGCTTTACCCCAATGCCACTAAAGTTAAACACAGCGCCGAATCCGATCTGTGATGCTAACCACCAGCTGTCACTGAAAATATTCTGATAGCTCTGTTGAAATATAGATTACACTTACTGCGATCCACATCAACTTACATCAGAATAGATTAAGTGCATATAGCAAAACCATCAGTCGAACGCACACACTAATTGCACTAAGCACACACATGAATATTAATCAACTTTGCTTAAACCGACACTAACTTCTCTCTCTCTCTCTCCTCTCTCTCTCTCTCTCTCTCTCTCTCTCTCTCCTCTCACACACACACACACACACACACACACACACACACACACACACACACACACACACACACACACACACACACACACACACACACGCGCGCGCGCGCGCGCACGCACCCACGCACGCACGGCGCACGCACGCACGCACACACAGAGGAAATTCAGACCAGACAATGCCTGCACATGCCACAGCGGAAGCGGTACCAGGGAAGAGCAGATTGCATTGTTGAATTACCAGTCTTCGTTCCCGGCGCCCCG
>JABMCL010003766.1:242500-245000 GCA_018857735.1 Alviniconcha marisindica | reverse complement strand
TTGGTGATGGAGGTGGAAACTGAGATAGCGGTGATGATCACGATCGTGTGCTTGCAATGTGTTGTGCTTCTGTTGGTGATGGAGGATTGGGGACGGGGGTGGGGTGGGGGTGGGGGTGCAGGCACCACGTTGAAGAGGCAGAACGACGTGGTTTACCGCCGCAGGTGTAATGCATTTACAACTCAGCGGCAGCTGTCGGATTGTTTGTCATGCTGGTCCTTTGAATAATTTCTGTATCTTTTCTGCTGCTGCTGCTCTGTTCAAGTTATCACATCTTCAAGTGTCCAATAATAATTTTGAAAGATTATGTCTTCAGCCCAAATTCTTAACATCTCTAAGCACCTTACAAAGAACAGCATGTGGTGTGTGTGTGTGTGTGTGTGTGTGTGTGTGTGTGTGTGTGTGTGTGTGTGTGTGTGTGTGTGTGTGTGTGTGTGTGTGTGTGTGTGTGTGTGTGTGAACAAGCAGGACGGATTAAAACAATGTCTTTGACTGGCTGGAACATGAAGTCGGTACAAACAACTTAGCCAATATTCAGCCAATCGAAGCAGCCAGAGCTTGTACCTTTTGGGCGACAACAGCCCCTCTTCTATAGGCTAGCTCGACAGGCTAGATGTAACCCAGACTGTAAGTAAGGGGAGAACAGGCTAGTAGCGAGCACTGAGGTACCCCCTGACCAGGGGCTGTGTTTGTGTCACTATCTCTTCTCGCCTGTCATCGCAAGACTGCGTACAATTTTCTCCCTTGTCTTTGCCCCCATCGATCCATGAATGATAACAAAGCTACGTAGTACCAGGACGTCTCGGGTCTTCCTGTGGAAGGAGACAGTTGGCAAACCCATACAGCGGCACTGCTGTGAAAAACAACTTGTTGTTTTCGTCTCGTTGGCAGAAAACAGGGTCACATCTTACCTCATTAATTTTTACCAGCCGTCGAGGAACTAGTCTTCCGAAAGCTTGCGCTTTTGTTTAAACTTGGCTAAGTCTTTGCTTGATGACCTTACATTTTTGTGTGCTGAAAACGTACGTTGGACAGACGGGCAGAAAGACAGACAGACGAAAGACAAACGTACATTTAGTGGGATTTGTTGTTGTTGTGAATTTGTGTAATAACGTAGCTTCCCCCATTTTGTATATTTTTCAGTTTTCATTCGTCCGATCATTCATTCAGTGTCGTATTCGTTCGTTTGTTGAATTGTCTGTAGAGGCTATTATCGGTTTTTGTTTGGTTTTTGTTTGGTATGACAATGCCTCCAGATTGGTTTGGGATTTTGATATTCAGGTTTACTCTTTCTATTCAAATGGGGCAGGCAGATCTCTTTCAAAATGTTTCAGTCAATCAGTGTTTTATTTTATGTCTGTTCACACCAAGGTGATATTAGATCAACTCGAAACGTTTCTCTAAGTGAAGACATTCCCGAAAAGGATTCGCAGTTCAAAGCTCTGGTTACTTCGGACGTATTTATCATACCCGTTTCCTTGTCTTCTCTGTCGTTAGGGCTATATTTCTCCTTTGACCATAACTAGACCCAGACCCAGAGCTGTAGATACACGTGGGGCTGGTCTAACTACAAGATGATGCTTTTAAAACTATGTGAACCCAGCATTACCTTGGGCTGGTCTAACTACCAGGTGATGCTTCTAAAAATACGTAAACCCAGCATTAGTGCTTCTGAAACTATGTAAACCTAATATTAATGCTTCTAAAACTATGTAAACCCAAAATTACTTGGGGATGGTCTAAATACAAGGTGATGTTTTTAAAGCTATGTAAACCCAGCAGCGCTTCCCTTATCTACCAACAATTCAATTTTCAGATTTGTCTTTTAAGTGAATTTATTCACCCAGTCTCCAACTAAATGCTGTTTACTGTCAATTTTATCTTATAGGGCAACACGCAGTCCTCGTTCATACACGAACCCTGCAGATAAACCGCTGTAGCGTGAAAAAATCTCTCAAAAGGGACGAAAAGCAGAA
This sequence comes from Alviniconcha marisindica, assembly GCA_018857735.1. Taxonomy (NCBI): domain Eukaryota; kingdom Metazoa; phylum Mollusca; class Gastropoda; family Provannidae; genus Alviniconcha; species Alviniconcha marisindica. The sequence goes on along the minus strand of JABMCL010003766.1, from coordinate 243,024 downwards.
AATGACTTTGAACCCAAAGGTTGTCAGGCTTTTGGTCGTAAATAATGGCGTCAACAAAAGGAGGTTAGGGAGCTTTGGGAGCGAGCCGGCCGCAGTGTGTGCAGTGCTCTCTGGTTCTAAACACAATGATCACCTCAACACCAGCAAACAATGCTGCAACAAAATGTGACCAAGTCGCGTGCCTGGCGGCCATTACCCTCTGCTGGTGGCGCCCCCCTGTGGCCGAAGGACCCGCGGCCGTGCTGCAGTCACGACATTGGGAACTGGAGGCGAACCAAAAAATGCGGTTCGAGTTTCATCCCTGATCCAACTTTTCATTGTTACCCACCCAAACTCAACGCGCCCAGCGGATTTGAATTGTCGCATGGCAGACAACTTTCGTAATTTAATGTTTGGAGATGAGGAATTGTGGAACAAACAGAGAGAGAGAGAGAGAGAGAGAGAGAGAGAGAGAGGAGAGAGAGAGAGAGAGAGAGAGAGAGAGAGAGAGATGCACACCACATAAACCCTCCCTTCCCACTTTC
>JABMCL010003766.1:232500-237500 GCA_018857735.1 Alviniconcha marisindica | reverse complement strand
TTATATTTCAGCAGTGTTCGTTGCGCTTATCGTATATAGGCTCTATATGTTTTGGAAATGAATGTTACCGGTCTACGAGAGAGAGAGAGAGAGAGAGAGAGAGAGAGGGGGGGGGGGGCGGCGCACAGTAAGCGCAATTAACACTACTGCAAGGCACACGGTGAGTGCAACTAACAGTATATAAAAAGTAAAAATGTAACAGCTAATTTTAAAAAAGAATCTTATTACGGTTATCTTTATTACTTTCTAATTGGTTATTTATTGATTTATTTCATCGATTGTGCTATCTGGCTGAGAGAATAGAAGTATTTATCCCTGTACGTATTAATCCACACGAAAAGGAACGAAGGAAAGAAAGAAAAACAAATGTACAGGAACTGAAGCAAAGACAGAAAGGAAGGAGAGAGAGAGAGAGAGAGAGAGAGAGAGAGAGAGAGAGAGAGAGAGAGAGAGAGAGAGAGAGAGAGAGAGAGAGAGAGAGAGAGAGAGGCTAAAAATCAGAGATTTGCTGTGTACTGTATAGTTGAACCCTTTCACTGCCATGCTTGCCATGCCGTCACTCGCGGGAAAACGACCAAACAAAGTGCCAAATTTTCAGCCACTGGAGGCGCCCCCGCCCCCCTTCGCATGAGCGGAGGAAGGGATTTTTATCAAAATGCACAGTATTAAAAGTAGATTTGTTATAGGACCCCCAAATATACTGTTTGCGGGTGTGTATGCATGCACTTTTCAGCCCGGAAATTTTATAGGCCAGGCGGCAGTGAAGGGGTTAACCATGCCAACTGGCAAATACGTTCTATCTGTTCACGAATGTGAGAAGCACCGTTGCAATCCATTCAGTTTACACGGTGAGACCGCTGTTTAAGACCTATCGATCCGTTCATGGTAAACAACTACCCGTACTCATTTCGCTGTGCTGGTGACAAAAGCCCACTGTATAGACACCAACCCTTTGCCGTGCCTTCGTAATGTCTGAACACTGTAACACGGTATGGACACCAGCTCTACACATATATTGGCTTTAGTGCCTTCATAATGTCTGAACACTTTATAGACACTAGCCCGATGCAACTATTAGCTTTGGCGCGTTCATAATGTCTGAACACTGTATAGACACTAGCCCTATACAACTATTGGCTCTGGTGCCTTCATAATGTCTGAACACTTTATAGACACTAGCCCGATGCAACTATTAGCTTTGGTGCGTTCATAATGTCTGAACACTGTATAGACACTAGCCCTATACAGCTGTTGGCTCTGGTGCCTTCATAATGTCTCAACACTGTAACATTGTATGGACACCAGCTCTGCACAAATACTGGCTTTGGTGGCTTCATAATGTTTTAACACTGTATGGACACCAGCCCTATACGACTATTGGCTTTGGTGCCTTCATAATGTGTAAACATTGCGACGCTGAATAAACACTAGCCATATATAATTATGGGCTTAAGTGCCTTCATAATGTCTGAACACTGTATATAGACACTAACCATATACAACTATTGGCTTAGGTACCTTCATAATGTCTGAACACTGTAACACTGAATAAACATTAGCCCTATGCAAATACCAGTTCTGGTGCCTTCATAATGCCTGAACATCCCGCATGAACAGAGGGGCCTGGCCATTTGCAATGTGGTCATGTTTCAAGCCCTGGCAATACTTATACAAAAGACTATGTCGTTTATTCAGTGTTGCTTTACGTCCACACAGAGACCGTACGGACTATTAGGGACGGGGAGCCCAGAAAGTCCACCTCAACTTTCACACAGCGCCTGAGCTCTGAAGACACTGTGTTGGATGAGTGTTGCTTTACGTCCACAGAAACCATATGCTTATTAGGGACGGGAACCCAGGACGGCCACCTCGACTTTCACACAGCTCCTGAAGACACTGTGTTGATGGTGATGAAGTGTTGCTTAATGTCCTCAGATGTCAGTTGACATATTAGGGACAAGTTGTGACCAATGCCGAAGCACGGTTCAATAATTCTTTACGTCCACGGAAACCAGAAGGCTCGTTAGGACGGACAGATCAGGACGGCCACCTCGACTCTCACACAGCTCCTGAACTATGACACTGTGTAGACCGTGTTTGCTTTAAATACGACTGTATCCGGGTTTCTGAGGCCGAGACGATGGGACTGGGTGTGCAGCGGCTTTGTTCCACTCGTGAAGCTCTCCCGCCCCGCCCTACACTCGTTCCTTGTACACCTCATCTCTAGTCGTGAGCCACAACAAATGACATCTTCCTCATCGTCGGAATCGATGGACTACCAAGACAGAATGTGCACTTGGGACACATTTAGCGTCCATGGAGTCCACAATTGTGATGGATGTGCATATGCCTGTGCAAGGGCCAGTAAGGGTTATGCGCGCTAAGCGCCCATTATTATCAGTATTATTACACAAACAAACGGCGTGTTATCCTCCTACACGTGCACAGCAATCAGCTGAGAAAAAACACGAAGAACGACAAAACCCAGTTTTGTTTGTTCTTGTACTTTTTCTTTTTCTACAAACTCGACGAACGACAAACTGAGTTTTGCCTTTCAGGTTGACGACAGACAACAAACATTATTTCCAGTTAAAATGAACTTCAAATAGCGTCTTCATTATTCAAAAATAAAACGTTTTCGCTTCAAGGTAACAGCCAGGCAGCCCGTTTCATCCCCCTCCCCCACCCCACCCCTCCACCCGCCCCCAAAAGAAATATATATTTAATTTTGATTTGATTTCATATTTTGCAACTCCTTCCCCCTCGCCTCCCCCCCATCCCCCTCGGCCGCTTACACCCCCACCTCCCTGGAAAAAGGAAGAAAAAGAAAAAAGAAAAAAAAGACAGACAGAAAAAATCCGAAACACGACGAGAATAATGAATGGAAATACACTCACCCAAATGCTTCCCCCCCCCCCCCCCCCGCCCAACACACACGCCTTTGTCGGTCAGATATAAGCGCGATAGTATTTTCAGTGGCCCGTTGGGCCGTCTTGGTTTCATTCATTGAAGGCTATGATATGAGTATCGTCATTCTGTTGATTCCTGTGATCCTATAGCCAGCAAACCGCAGGTGGGGATTAAATGATATAGACCCTGATAGTCACTTCGCCCACTACGTTTAGTAAAACGGAGAAAAATGGGGTGGGCTCGTAATTAGGGTGTTCGTTTAATGCAGAATCATTCTGCGTGTAACAGTGTGTGGTGTGGAGAGAGGGGGGGTAGGGGTGGGGGGATTTAGAGCCATCTCCCATTATAACTCGCATTTTTTGTCAAATTAAACACCACGTCAGATGCATTCCGATGTGAATCGTCGCTCTTTGCAGAGACAGGAAGACGACTTGTTGACGTTGACACGTGGGCATGCAGCGGCTTCTGATGGCGTTCTGGACGTCCTTATGGATTTCTGACGGCCTGCATACACTTCCTTACCGAGGGAAAGATTACAGTCGCTGCTTAATATGGAAACGATTTGCTCAAGCACGTTGGGGATTTTCTTCTTCGTTTCTTCGTCGCCGGGATTTCCGAAGCGATGATTGTTTTGCATAGTTTTGACCTTTTTGTTTGTTGGGAGGTTTTTACATTTGAGGCATGCAATTTATCACGCAGGAACTGAGATTTGTGGGTATACTGGAATGAACATTATGTATTACATCTGGCCCCTTCTCTATCCCATGTCACCCACATTTATTTATTTCCCGCAAAATATTTGGGAAATTTTGGATGATTTCAATAAAATAGAATCATGCACACACACACACACACACACACACACACACACACACACACACACACACCACACCACACACGCACGCACACACGCACGCACGCACGCACGCACGCACGCACGCACGCACGCACGCACACACACACACACACACACACACACACGAGCAATAGATGAGAACCTCTAATTTCATTTTTAAGTCGCAACTCAAAGAACCTCCACCTCCCCCCCCCCGGTGAAAATCACACTCCGCAAGACTAGAAGACATCAGGTTCTGGTGACAATGAAGGGGATGTGACTGTGATTACAGCGGCTGGACCATGCTCCAAGCAGAGAAAGAGAGAACGAGTAGACCAAGAGTCGATTTCTGAAGTGCGCGTTAAAGACACATGTATACCACAGGCATACGCACAGAGACCGACATGTAGCCTACACACACACTCACACTCACACACACACACACACACACACACACACACACACACGCACCCACGGAATCACTGAGTGAAAGCGGGATAATTGAGAGAGATAGGGGATGGAAGATGGGGGGAGGGGGGGGGGAGGGGGGGGGGGGGGGGGGGGGGGGGGTGAAAGAAGGCCAAGAACTACTTTTGGTACTTCCCTTACACGGCAATTTCACAGGAGTCCGTTTTATTTTACACGAACCGGATGTGAAATATGACAAAAAAGCAGACGACAGGAGTAAATACGGCGCCCACATGAAAAATGAGCAGACGACAGGAGATAATGCAAGGAGATTGTAAGCGCAGTGTTCTGGCCAGTGGAAGCAACCGAAATCTTGATATTCTGTCTTTTGCAAGCCTCGTCTGCAACAAGGCATTAATTCCGTCCCTCTCAATCGATGCTGTTTTGGGGAAGAGCCGAGAGTCCGATCATCTCACAAAAGGAAGACTGAAGCGCCGAGGGGAGACAACTCACAAGGGAGAGTAGCTCGACGATGGAGAAGGGATGATTCGAGACTAGTGAAGTCCAAAAAGATCCCCACCCCCCACCCACCCACCCTTCCCCTCCTCCCCACCTTTCTCGCTGCGGTCAGAACTAACTGGGGGAGAGAGTTCATGAAGTTCAGTTGTGCACTGAATTTAAATATTCGCTTTCGCATTACACAGCCATTGTCGACTACAGTTGGTCCAAGAGAAACGCTGCGTAAGTGATTATGCAAAAAACTCAACACCATTTGAAAATATAATTTAATTATCTTCGTGTTTTTGTTGTGGTTGTTTTTGTTTATCAGACACCCAGCTTTATCAAT
>JABMCL010003766.1:137500-227500 GCA_018857735.1 Alviniconcha marisindica | reverse complement strand
TCAAGCATAACGCTTACAGTTACACACACCGACAGCAATTTTATATAAAAAAATTACTGCATTTATCTAGTGTTGCAGAGTTCTGTGCAAGTCTGACAGATTATCAGATAACATTAACAACACTACTTTTGGTATCCTTGAGCTTGGGACCCTCCGTGGCAATCAGCATTTCTCATTGGTGCCTTGTTAGATCTCAGCCTTTTGCCAGTACTCAGAGATTCCTGGCTGGTTTGTTTACCTTCTTGATTAGGCAGCCTACTGTCAACTGACCCAGAGCTAGTGGAAGGAACTGGTTTAGAACTATCATCATGACTATGAAGAAAAACAAAAAATCATGGTTTTCTGTGTTGTCTTTTGTGACATGATGCTGAAACTCAGGAAGTGAACTACCATTGACTCATTCAGTGTCACTGTCACCCACCGTGGCCTGGCAGCTGTCAAAGTTTGATGTATACATGTTCAAGACATATTGAGAGAGAGAGAGTGCTCAAACTTCAAAGCCTTTAAATTAAAATGCATTCTGTCATACAGCTCTGGACTTCTTTCATCTCTGTGTATAGTAAACATGTGGCCATAGGGCTTGAGCAGTTGTGTGAAAGGAGTTAATTTTGCATTAAAAATGCATTTTTGAGCATATTTGGGACCCCTGGCCCAGTTATTCAAACTTGACATTGCACTTCCAGAAGGGTCTTTGTCACTGTCAGAGTCTGAACCTTTTGACTTTAGTCCCCAGGGTACTTTGCTTGCCCCCCTTCTTTTTCTTTGCCACATCAGTGACTTTTCTGATCCTGTAACTGTGTAAGCTCCAAGATTTACATACTCACTAACCATCAGTAATTTTCTCTTGGCTTGTAGAAGTTATACTGTAAAATCAACAGAATCAACAAACAACGGAGTTAATTAGCGCTCAAAATATGTAAGTTGTAACACGAGTACAGCAACAAAGACCTGAGTCAACTATGGTAACTCAATTCTCAAACTCATCTTATTTGTTGATTCTGCATTCATGAGTACTCTGGGCCTTGTTCTGTTTCAGATTTGTAAAATTAACAACTTTACACTTACAGCTTTAGTTTAGGCTTTACAGCCACCATGCTGTATAAGCATTATAACTAATATAAGTATAACAAATAGGACCTTAGGAAGTTTCTGCTAGGGTGACATCAACAATCTTGACAGAATAAAATGTCAGGCAGACAGGTTTGTCACTGGGAATTACAAATCACCTAGTGACTGACAGTTCATTGAACATTTCATCAATTCAACAATTTTCAAACTTTGGCCTATATTGCATCATTTTGTTCATGAGCATTCTGTCAAACTGACATTTTTTTGGATATTGTATTGTTTCCAAAGAAGCACACACACACACACACACACACACACACACACACACACACACACACACACACACACACACACACACACACACACACACACACACATGCATGCGTGTGCGCACACACACACACACACACACACACACACACACCAAAAAGCAAGAACATGAGTTTAGGCAGTTACAAAATTTTGGTTGAAGCTCATCATGCACTTTGTTGCACCTCATCAGACAAGTATTTTGACTTTGAAACTGTGTACTTTGTGATGTTTTGCTTCAGTGATCAGTTCTTCACATGCTTGCTTAGGCTGGAAATGGGACTATGTAGTTTAGCAGAACTGGGATTGAAATTGTACCCTTTGTTTCAGTTCACCAAACAGGTCTGGGAAAGCCTGGTGTTTCACTAGTGCACAAGCATGCACTGTCTGGGGCACGTGCAGCAGCAGCATGCCAGCGCTGGATGAGCACAGAAACCACCACCCAGGAGACAGAGGAAGATTATCACTCCATCATCAAAAACACAGAACGTGGGAAAGGTGAATCATCATTAGAGTCTGAATACTTGTGACTGATTTGTCCGTGCACTAGTTTCAAAACCTGGAAGAGCATAGATCTACTATTGAGGAAAAATATATCAGTGTTATCACTCCATCATCAAAAACACTGAACACTGGAGAGGTAAATTATTATTAGAGTCTGCATACTTGTGTGTGCATTGTCCACACACTAGTTTCACTAGGAGGAAGAGCAGCTGCTACTGAGTACCGATTTGGAATAAAAAATTCAGCATTGAGGATAGCTGTATTAAAGTAAGAAAGGAAAAGAAAGAAAGAAAACACACACAAAAAACAACAACCAATTTTAACAAAGAAACAAAAATCAGAAAAGAGAGACACCAGTGTTATGATTCTCTTGATCTAGGGATATTTATTTTAATTAGTTTATTAAAAGTTGCCTTGATGTAACTACTGGTAAGTCTAGTTGATTGGGCATCAAAAACCAAGTTGCTTACTTATTTCACCTTTAACTTGTTTTAAAGCAATGGCACAGTTGTACTTGCTGTGCTTGCTTTTATTCTTAGCAATAAGCTGTTTTGTACTTGTAGCAGTGAAGTATTTTGTGACGAAATAAAAATAGGCAGTACTTCATTTGAGTTTGAATAATCAACATCTAAGGGAGTTAATTAGCACTGAAAAGACATCACACATGTACAATAACAAAGACCAGAGTTGCCTACGGTAACTCTCGCTTGGCATGTGTCTAAATACAAGGTACATAAACTCTACCAGAGGTATATCCTTTTTTCTTTTTATATATAGTTTTGTTATTAATATTTTCAGTTATTTTTAGTTTTATAAATATTTTATATTAATATTTTTAGTTTGAATACTAAAGTAGTTTTTTTATATCACTCAAATTCTTCTGATCAAGTCATGTCTTTTTAAGCAGTTTCATTAGTTTAATTTATGTTTTTGTCTCTACTAATTTATGCTGAATAACAATTAAAATAAGATTATTTTTATTTTATTTTTATTTAAGGGAAAAATATGGTGGTGAAGACAAAAGGCTAGCATTTGACCTAGCAATAGCATCTGGGTTTGTAGATCATTTTGTGGAAATGAGTATTAAAAATAATAATGGATAGATAGATGAAGTAGACTTGGGGGTTTCTCTCATTTGAATCACTGTTTGTGTTGCTGTTTGCATGTTTTTTTGCACTGTGACTATGGTGGCCACAATGAAGCTTTTTCTTTTTTAAACTATTTTTTATTATCCATTTATGTTGTAAAAGAATCCTTTGGAAAATTCCTTGGAAATTTGCCATTCCATTTGTGTAAGTCATTAGGTTAAAAGGAAAAGCTCACATGCCGATGGGATGGAGTAACTGGTTTGGCACATGTTTCAGTGCGTGCATTTTATTTTTTAATGAGTGTTAATTTAAAACCCTGTGTTGTTTGTCAAGTCTGTGTTACAGAATTTGATTATAATAATAATAATAATAACTCTTAATCTTATAGCGCTATACCCCGTAAAACATTATGAGCTTGCGCTTCAGTTTTTCATTTGCTGTGTAGTTTGTTAGGAAATTTTGAAACCATGAAAAATCCTGTGAGTCCCTGTAATGACAAGTGCTTATGTGGCTCTTAGACTGTCTGTGGCAAACTTTTTGACTTTGGGATTGACTTTTTCTTGAAGGCCATGCAAATGATTTTTTTTAAACTTTGCATGATGGTAACCTCCATTAAGCTTTACCACTTCATACTCATGGGGTCCAGAGATGCACAAAACTTCAAGTGTAGTTCTTGTTAATTCCCCCTCCCCTTCCCCCCAGTAAAGTGGTACCTTGTGTAGTTTGTCTTTGCATTTGAGCACAGACATGTGCAAAATGCTTTTTGTGATTGGCTTATATTTAAAGGGGAACCTGAACCAAAGATGCAAATTGGCCTGAAAACATGCATAATGTGCCATTATTTTCATCTGCATGCTTCGTTTAGTGGCTCTGTAAATAATTATATAAGAGTAGTACCTTTTTGCCTCAAATGTGAGCTCCTTTGTGTGCAGCCATGTTGGTACAGTCTTTGCCTCATGTTCATGTGAACATTGTGTGTTGGCTGTTTTAATGTTTGTTAATTGTCTCTATCTCAGTGTATATTATGTATGTTCTGTTATATTTATTCAAGGCTTAGAGACACAGGGTAGGCACTTTAGAATTTTCCCTTATTATTATTATTTACTAATGAAGAGCAGAACAAGGCTGGCTCATGATATTTTAAATTTGTAATGCCACACATGCCAGCCTTGTTTATGAAATCACTGATAGAGACTGCTGGGCACAAAATTGCAACCAGTTACTTTTTCAGTGTTCAGATGTCCTGTTTTAACAGACATGATGATGATGCAAGATGGAGTGAAATGATGCTGTGTGTGTATGTTTGCTTCCATTCCTGTTTATAGGGCCCATGATGCTTGCTTGGTTTGGTTCCCCTTTAAGGAAGGTAGCTGGCACATTTTTGTATGCCCCGAAACCTTAACATTGGCTTTTTCTTGGGAATTATTTATTTGTATCTTTTGACTTTTAAATGAGATCATTCAAAGTTTGCATGATGGTAAAAAATCTCATTTTGGTTTATGTTGCCAGTGTTGATATGCTTGACTGAAATTCAGGGACACAAGGGTGTCAGGAGAATGAAACTGAAAATTTTCTTTTCTTCATAGATTCCTATTTAATTGAGTTACTTTAAAGTCAGAAACTTTGTAAGCCTGTTATGTATTGACCTGAAAGATGCTTATTTTAGTGAATTTATCGTATATCTATTTGAAGAGGGATAGCTGATGTGTTTCCTGCATTTGCAAAATCTATAATATTGGCTTTTTCTCAGACATTGAAGCAAAGTCTTTGAAACCATGCTTGATCAGTTAATGATAGCCCCATACTGCCAATGGGTAGTAGAATAAAACACACTACTTGTGGTGTAGAATAGCTTCTTATGCAAATATTGTTGCACTGTGTAGAACGTTTTTTTCATATATAATGCAATTATTGTTGCACTGTACACAATGTGTGCACTGGACAAAAATACAACACAGCTGAGTATGGCAACAAATAATTAACAAACAGTAGTTGCATGAGTTACCATCCGACCAGAGGTTGAGGGACATCAGACACGGGAGTTTCTTTCCTTTTCCTGATTGGTTTCCAAGTTGTTGCCTTTTACAGTGTATTTTAGTTTTTAGATAATTTAAGCAACTTATAGTTGTATAGGACATTGGCCTCGCAAAATATATGCTGATTTTTTTGGCTCTGAAAAACATTGATCCAAACACATAAAAGGTTCAAAAGCATGCTATTTAATAGGACAAAACACAATATGCAAACTGTGGGAGTAATCCCCTTTATCAAGCTACAAAACGACACTTAAGCAACAGTTAAACGGTAAAAAAAAAAAAAACGATGAAAAATGTGATGGAAAGCTGAGCGTTTAAGAGTCGTTTTGTAGCTTCATGAAGGGGATTACCTCGAAAATTTGCATGTTGTGTTTTGTCCTAATAAATAGCGTTCTTTTGAACCATTTGTGTGTTTGGTTCGGGTTGTAGAACGCTAGCAGTCATTCTTATTTCAGATTTTCTGAAAAACATTGTTCTTGGTTTGTGACAACTGATACCTCCCCCACCCCCATCCCCATCTTCTACTATCCTTCACCCTCGCAGCTCTGTCTGCCTTGATCCCTTCTCGTCCCTCTCTCTGTCTCTTCCTCCTCTCTATCTCTACTTCTCCACCCACCCTCATCTCCTCCATGCATCCCTATTCCCCCCCCCCCAACCCCCCTCCCCTCCTTTTTTTCCAACGTGAATTGCAGATATCTCTGCCGTGTTTGCCTTGCCGCATGGAAGCGTTTCGTTGGGGGGAGGGGAAAAAATTGAAATCTGGTCTCGAGAGGTCAGGCTTTCGTTGATTGACCAGCACTCGCTGCGGTGCCTGCTCCTCGCGCCCGATCGATGCTGGGGGGAAAAAGACGACTCCCCAACTCCCCAAGAAATGCTGTCAAGAATTGGAATTCAGGGGAGGGTGCAACCCAATAGCTTGGCAGCCTTATTATTGTAATGCAAGGCAAACGCAATCAGTGGGCGCGCATTGGTCACGAGGAGGATGGGGAGGGGGGCGAGTTAGGGAGGGGGGTGGGTTGGTTGGCTGGGGGAGCAGAGGGTGGAGGACGTGGATGATTCTTCTTCTCGGTTTGATTTGTTTCTTCTGGTATTATCGATTGATTCGTAGGGAAAATCGCGTGAATATATATCGACGAATGTTCGTCTAGGCGGCGGTGGCAGAAACTTTAAAGTTTGCTTCTTTTTTCCCTCTTTTTTTTCTCTCTCTCAATTTTTTCACGAAGAGTATATGTACTCGAGATCTTTGAAACCGCATGATATAACAGTTATTTTCATCGGCAAGTTCAGCTCTTATCCATTTGTGCTCAAGCATTGTGTGATTTTTCTATATTTGGATTTGAGCATGATCGTAACAAGTAGGCTATTATCGGAGGCCTTCACATGTTGGCATTTTTTGGAGAGAGAGAGAGAGAGAGAGAGAGAGAGAGAGAGAGAGAGAGAGAGAGAGAGAGAGCGATGTAGAAGCTTTCAGTCTAAAAATTGTTTCAGTGATTTCGCGATATGCGTTTCGAGTGACAGGCTTGAAGAGAGCTAGCGGTGGGGGTAGCGGACCAAAGACTCCAAGGAACAGGCAAGAAGACAAAGGCTCAGACACAGTGACCAAGATAGTTTGGAGGTAGCAGGCCAATCATCCCAAGAAAGGACAAAGGCTCAGTCACAGTGATCAGGATAGTTTGGAGGCAGCAGGCCAGCCATCCCTAGAAGCAGGGCAGAAAGGACAAGGGCTCAGTCGCAGTGACCAGGATAGTTTAGAGGTAGCAGGCCAGCCATCCCAAGAAGCAGGGCAGAAAGGACAAGGGCTCAGTCGCAGTGACCAGGATAGTTTGGAGGTAGCAGGCCAGCCATCCCAAGAAACAGGGCAGAAAGGACAAGGGCTCAGTCACAGTGACCAGGATGGTTTGGAGGTTGCAGGCCAGCCATCCCAAGAAACAGGGCAGAAAGAACAAGGGCTCAGTCACAGTGACCAGGATAGTTTGGAGGCAGCAAGCCAGCCATCCCAAGAAACAGGGCAGAAAGGACAAGGGTTCAGTCACAGTGACCAGGATAGTTTGGAGGCAGCAAGCCAGCCATCCCAAGAAACAGGGCAGAAAAGATAAGGGCTCAGCCAGAGTGACCAGGATAGTTTGGAGGTAGCAGGCCGTGTATCCCAAGAAAGGGCAAGGGTTCAGTAACTGAAGCATTCTCTTGTGAAAGATGGTAACGGGCTATCCGCTTCTCCCAAGTTTGAACGGAACTAAGGAACAGGACTGACACGGAAGATTTAGATTCAGTGACCAATACATGTATTATCATCTGAATGGAGCCAGCAGACAGGGAGGGGGGGGGGGGGCAGATCCATCGACCATTTCATACATTCTCGTCTGGACGGAGATATGCCCCAAAACTACAGAAATTTGACATGATTTTAATGTTCGTAAAGGGATGCAGGATTTCATCCTGTGTTCTATAAAATTTTAAATATGAATGACCATATCTTAGTGATCAAGATAGTTTTAGAGATCTACGAGTATTAAAAAAACAAAAAGAATTTAAACAAACAAGCACACCAAAACAAACAAACAAACAACAACAACACACGACTAACACTTGCGCTTAATTTCCTTGTTTTTTCCCCCTATCACCGCCACCTCCCTCGTTGAGGATCACAGCCGACTTTTACTGCTAATGCTGCGGCGAAAATATGTTTGATGACATTATGGAACGTGTTAAAACGCCGTAATTTTGTATAATAAACTGATCGATCATCAAGATCGGATGGAATAGTGGTAGCTATTCAAAAAAAGAAGAAGAAAAAAAGAAAAGAAAAAAGTGTTAGTCGGTCAATAAATTTACCAGTCTGTCACTGACAAATTTAAAAGAAAAAAAGGTTATGCTGTGCGCGCGCTCTCCTGTGTGTAGGGTGGGAGTAAAGAGGGATGGAAACGGTAAATATATTCGCGCACGTGAAAGAACTTAGTGGGAGTATCTCATGAACGCCCCCTCCCGCCGCCCCCCCCCCTCCCTCCCCCCTTCCCGAACACACACACAAACCCCGTTCACACCCTATATTTCGAGGCCCTTTAAAAGGCCGCGCACTCCGTGGACCTTGCATCAACGTAGCGCCCTATTACGTTAGCACAAAACGACGTGTTCGGCAATATGATCCAAACTTTTCCAAACTTCTGCAGTACTTGTACGTCTTCTTCATCTTCGAGTTGGACATAACAAAACATGTGTGTGGATATTGAAATGGTGGTTTCACTTGTGTGCCATGTCTTTGCTTCCCCCAAGCGGTTCTGAAGACCGTCAGTGGGTTGGGTTCAGAAGTAGGTCGATATTTGCTGAGTGGAACGTGCAAAAAAATGTGGGCGGGGGGGGGGGGGGGGGGGGGGGGGATAGCCCTGGCAGTGATGAATCGCTGCCAAAGAGCGCAGCGAAGTTAGTACTTCGTTTTGATGTTGTAGCATAACTGCGTTTAAACACGTTAACTTTGCTTAACGTAATTTGGCACAATTTCTTCTACGTCATGATGACGCGTTGCATAGCCAACCAGGGCAAGTTTCACAAACGACACCTTTTTGTTTTCCGGCAAACGCTTCGGGGTCAAGAGAACGGGGGAGAAGTGCCTCCGATGCTAACCCATTTCATTTTCCCAAAAGGATTTTACGGGGTTCCCGCCAAATAGGCTGTCGAGGAGACATTTGCAGCAAAATTGGCACCCCCTCCCCACTCCACAAGGTCCATTCTCACCGCGTCCTTTAACTCTGCCTAGTGTGCGAGTTGGGTATTGATCAGGTTTTGTTCAAATGTCAGCCGACGTTAACGCAACCATGTCGTCTGCAATTTGTGAATATTTCGTCAATTTTACAAATGGTCTATATATCATCTGGGGGATATTTGTCAGGGCGAGTTTCTTTTCTTTTTTTCTTTTCTTTTTTTGGTTACAGGGCCTCGTATACAGTCGCCTTTGATGTGGCTTGACGTGGAGATTGGGACTGGGAAGGTTTCTCCTTGTTTTTCTCTCTGCAAAAGAAAGTTTTCTGAACTTGTTGAAGTTTCTGCTTTTTTATTATTTAATTATATATACTTTTTTTCTTTTTTTTTAAAGAGGTTATTGATATGTGTGTGTTAGAGAGAGAGAGAGAGAGAGAGAGAGAGAGAGAGAGAGAGAGAGAGAGAGAGAGAGAGAGAATCTTTTTAAATTCAGACGCTGACTTTGTAAAGCACAGAGGGGAACTGTCTTTGGAAATGTCACAGGTTTAGTTGGTTACTTTGGCAGTATTTGTCATTTCTTGTCTGTCTGTCCCTGCCTCTGTCTCTCCCGTTCTCCGTCTGTATCCCTCCGCGTGTGTGTCTGTGTGCTCTGTTTTAATTTGTGGTGACTTCAGTGAGGTTTTATTTCTTCTCTGTTTTTGTTTGCTGAGTCGAACATAGTTTCTGGCTTTATTGGATCACTGTGTTTGCCTCACATGGCCCTTCCTTTCCCTCCTCCGCCTCAATTCGATTTAGCAACGTTCCTCCTCTCCAATCCGCCTCGCGCGCGTGTGTTGTGTGAGTGTGTGTGTGTGTGTGTGTGTGTGTGTGTGTGTGTGTGTGTGTGTGTGTGTGTGTGTGTGTGTGCTTGTGTCCAATCCGCCGCGCGCGCGCGCGTGTGTGCTTGTGTGTGTGTGTGTTTTGCTTTCTCTGTCTGTCTCTTAGACCATCTTCAGCCCCCCTTCCCCCCTCCCCTGCCCTGTTTGTCCACCTCTCTCGCTTTGTGTGAAAATATTACCAGTGCAAATAACTCTTCCCAGTCATAGTAAAGTTCTTTCGGTCGTTGCACTCAGCTCGCAGAGCATAAAATGACAACTAACTCTGAACCCGCTACGAAGAAACGGGACAGTTGTTAACTCTAGGTATACAAGGTAGGCAGCCAGCGAAAAAAATTCTTCAGTAATTACACCGCCAGCACGTTTCAAAGTGGGTTGTCTGAAAAGATTACCGTTGAGCTTATCACAGCCATTTAAACGCCGTGCACCGATACTTAGCACTGCCCGTGCACCGTGGCGGACCGTTCGGTTTTCCCGGGTCCCGAGATTACAGGTAATTATGGGATGGGGTTTCGCCTTGGGCCGTCATAACCCTTACGCCGTTTACTCAGATCGTGACCCCAAGTCTCGCGCGTGGTCCCGTGCTCGGGCAGGGAGACCTTAGTCACCAGACGAGCATTCCAGTCTTGTCACAGCCAGGAAGAGCCGAGGATCGGGTGTCTGTTTTCAAGCGGGGACGGGTCTTCAACGTCAGTTTCGATTGTATTTACTGCTCTATCCTACAGCCAGCAGCGTCAGTGTTACATATCGTGAGCTTTAACCGAAGGGAGCGAACTCCGCCGCTGAGCTAAGCGGATTCATTCAAAATGCTGTATCGCCAGGCGACCGTGCATTTAATAGTCTTGGAGTATCTTCGCATGTTTCAGTTAACAGCAAAGACAGTAGCTTGGTCCACTGTCTGTGGTTATTGTAGGATTGGTGTTACATGATTATAATATTCACACAAAGGGAAGGAACCCCGCTCAATCAGTCACACACCTAGAGATGAATAGATCTACAGATCACTGGTGCATGATTTTTTGTTGTTGTTTTGGGGGTTAGCCGGTTTGGCCTAGCGATAAGGCCATATGGGGCTGGTATGCAGGAAGACCTCAGTTCGATTCCGCTTCGGCTGTTCTCTCTCTTCAAAAGGTGTGGTTTATGGACACTGTCTTTGTGACTTTGCCCCTCACAGTTAATGAAACATTATTTAAAATGGCTCTCACCACTGCCCATCTTAATGCAAGAGTCATTCTGGTGGTGACAGCAACGCGTTAGGTATAGTCTCCCTCTCCCCCTGAGATCCCGGTCCCCGCCAGTACCTCTCCGGAAACAACTCGGCGTTAAACAGGTCCACAGAACGAACGAACGAGCCCTTTTTTTCTTCTCTTTTTCCCCCGCCGTCAACACTGTTTATAATGATGATAATAATGAACAGTTGTGGAGCACCTTATCTCGAGATGTGCTTCACAACACTCACACTATAGTCACAGAGAATGATTTCTATTAGATGCAAACAAATTTACATGCATGTAGAGTCAATACAGCACAATTGCACGTGCGCAGGCATATTATGAATTACCACCACCGCTCCATTTTCCTGACAGACGCACGCACGCGCACACACACACATACACATGTAGCTGTGTTAACGACCCCATCTCCACTCCTTGAATGAAAAATTACATACTTTGTTGAGTGAAAAGTTCGGGTTTCAGAGCAGTTTTGAAAGAATTGATAGAAGAAGCATGCCTTTTGTGCTGGAGTTTGTTCCAGAATATAGTCAGACCTTGGTATGCAAAAGAGCGTTGACCAGATAACCTTGTTTTGACAAAAGGGATTTGAAGGCGACGAGTGTCAGAGGAGGAGCACACAAATCTTGAAGATCCGATGTCAACAAGGTATTGAGGACCTGAGCTGAGGGACAGGTGGAAAGTTTGTGGTTGATTTGTTGACGCATTGAAAGATTGCTAGCATATCAGGGCAAAACAAATATAAAACTACCGAAACTGTTCTGGTATATGTTCCACCTGTGAGAAAAACTTTTTGAACGGTGACTGATTTCTCTCTCTCTCTCTCTCTCTCTCTCTCTCTCTCTCTCTCTCTCTCTCTCTCTCTCTCTCTCATTCATCGTTCAATATATATATATATATTGTCATTGCCTTTGGGGGGCACAGGCTGAGAACTGCAGTTATGCCAGGTTATACATAATTTTATGCTGTATTTGTAAAACGGTCTTCGTCGTCAAATAGTTTAGTGTCATTAAGTCACTCAAGCCAAGAAAGCTTCACCGAGTGAAACTTCACTTCACCTCCCCAGCTTTGTCATCAGCTGCTGCCCTCCTTAATTGTACTTTCGTTTATGTCGGTGATTTTTCAAAGTTTCGTCGCTTGTGTCTAGTTTTTGTTGGTTGTTTGGCTGTTGTCATCTATGTTCTCTGTGTAGTGTTAAAATTGTAAAACGCTTTGAGCTCCGGCGAGATTATGCTTTTTGGAGTTCCCCTCATGATCTTGATTAACGATGTAAGAGGTTTCTTTTCTTTCTTCCTTTTTGTGGTCTCACAAGGGGTGGTCCGTGGTCCTTTGGCAGAGGTGGCCAACCCTGCGGCCTGGGAGGGGGCACTGTTGTCATTGGCGTGACATTCCAACACTTCCCGGCAGAAAACGACACTCTGCGAGCGAGAAAACAACCCGGCTCCGTGCATGTATGGCTGATGACATCCGCTGATAACCATCGTATTGCGTCTTATATAACCGACAAAGGAGAGATCGGGCCCGCTAAACAGGTGGATCGGGTGGCCGGGTGGGGATTACGGGAGGCGAAGACAAGTCAATCTGCGAGGAATTCTCCGTTTCGGGTAAAAGCTGACTCCGTGGAACAAAAGAGGTCTGACTGTGACGTCTTGAAGCGCACGAGTGCCCGATTTTACCCCCATCTGAGGGTGTGTGTGGGAGTGAAGGGGATGGGGGGAGAGGGGAGGGATTACCCTCATCGGTGGAGGAAAGGGAGGGGAAGAGAGAGAGACTAGAGAGAGAGAGAGAAGCATCCAGTTTCGGCCATTTAACTAAACCTGAAACTCTGGGGAAATCTAGGCTTTGGGGCTGGCGAGATAACATCGGAGCCGTTCACACGAGTAGCCTTTGAAGTGCGTGCATCAGCGGGCCGACAATTTGTCACACAAAACGCCGCCTGTCTTGGCATCAGGCCGGGCGAGGTTGGGAACCCCAGCACGTCCTACTCGCCGAGCTGCCGCCAGAACTGCGCGACACTCGGGTAGTCCGTGGCTGAAGAATGGCGAACAGGTAGACTGATATCTCAGCGGTAACCGCACACTCGCGGGCAGGTTGATTTTTTTTCCCCTCCCCCTTGCGAGTCGTGTTTTAATACCAGACAATTCGAACGGACAGACAATGGGAACGATTATCTCGGCGATACTCCCTGCGAGAAAGCGATAGGGGTGTTGTTGGGTACGGTTGAGAGTTCCCCCTTCGCAACAAAACATCATCGTGTGTCAGAAGTTAATGCCCGTGGTGCGAATATACTCCGGGTTGTTGTCGGCCGGGTCTGGGAGGCGATAAAGATGTCACCCGCGGAGTCGACGCCGAAAGTTCATTATGGAGTCATTATGCCGTAGATCGTGCTATACCTACTTCACTTCAGACTTCCGCAGAGTGCAAACGCACCGGAAAGTTTCGCTGTGGAGACATAGTGCCGTAGGTCGTGCTACACGCACGTTTCACTTCAAACTTTCACAGAGTGAAGAGCCGGAAGTTCATTATGGAGTTTTCGTATCGGCCACAGGTCGCGTATTACATCGGTTCGGCAGATAGTTCACTCGCAAGAAAACGGCATAAAAAATAACAACAACAAACAAAGACACTATTATTTTTAGCTTTTGGTCCTATAGATATCAATATTTGTTGTAACTTAGTTCTTCTGCAAGAGCACAAGTCTTTCGTCTAATATGCACGTTCCATTTTATGCCATTATCATGCGCGGATCAAGAAAGTGTAGGTATGTCCGTGCCCTCGTGTTATATCTCTTCATGTTTGCCGATTCAGATTTGATTTGATTTGATTTTTTTTGGTACTTCATTCATCCCTTGCGGGAAATTCGAGTCGCTTTACCTAGGTAAGGCTTCAGCGGCTTCAAGAGCAACCCATCCCTACCACTGCGTGCAGTATTTTTGTGTGTCCAGGCCATGGTACTGATGCTAAGGATTTTTAACGTGCACACAGATGTTGGTGCATGCGAAGGCACACGGGGGGCCATACGAACACTGAAAGTGGACACAGGGAGAAAAAGCCTTGCTGCACGGAATGATCATCGTAGACTACCAGTGATCGGAAAGTGAAGGACCTGGAAGTAGTTTTCACTGTAGACTCGATGGCATGCATGCAATCAGCCGCCCTCCCGGATCCCATCAGCACAAAGAGCGAAACAGGCGTGTCTCCAGTGTCTCAGTACGGTACATGCGCACATTCTGCCTCCTTGTTGTGGAGTGACAGTGACTGTAACTATCACTCGTCCTCGGGTAACCCTGTGCGCTCGGCGGGATGTAAAAAGTCGAGGAACTAAGCCGTCAGTAAAAGGGGTAGGAACTGTCATCGGCATTTGCTTGTTAGGTGGGTGTACCGAGATGTACAGCGTGGTCATCGGCGCCCGGGGAGTGGGGCGGGGGTGTTCTAGGTTTGTGTGTATTTGATTTTGTTTGATGGAGATTTCTAGACACTGTACGCGTGTAGCTGTCAGCAGCCGGACGACGATGGCTTCCCGCCGAGGGGCCTTTCCGCGCCGACTTTCTCCACACCCCGTGCGATACCCGGGCCTCGCTGTCTGATTTATCGTGTGTGCGCTCCGGCCCGCTCTCTTCTTTTCTCCTAGACATCGTTCAAACCGAGACACCAGCGCTTCACTTCCTTGCTAACCTTCCACGTTTGATCGATGAAGTTTAGACACCGTCTTGGCAAAAGCGTTCCAGAGCCAAGTCTTAAAGCAAAAGTTGAACATAACTACACGCACTTTTCCTGCATATTGTGTGTGTGTATTTTAATGCTGTTTTAGCACACGCCAAAACAGCATTAAAATACACACACACAATATGCAGGAAAAGTGCGTGTAGTTATGTTCAACAAAACAACAACAACAAACAAACAAAACAACAACAACAACAACAACAACAAGAAAAAAAGGGGGGGGGGGGGGGGGGGGGGGGCTTATCTTGTCTTTTATAGTAACTCATATTTTGTATCTCGCGAAGAATATCCGGAACCTCTTCTGTCTGCAACGAATAAATCCCACGCCAGGCATTGTGTGCACTCGGCTTTCAATACTCCCAAGTCAAACTCCAAGTTATGACGAGACGGCGACTTCAGGAGAGAGGAAGAAGAAGAAAAAAGAAGTTTTCCAGCTCTGCAAATAGCGAAAGCCCCCTCCCTAAAATCCAATTCGCGCTGGATTTTGCGGGGCCAGACAAATACATTGGCCAAACGTAATCATGGAGACCGCACCTGATTCAGAGGCGGCGAGCAAGTTATTCAACAAGTCCTGGGAGAGGGGAACTGGAAGTGGCTGTCGTAGGGAGAGAGGATCAGGGTAGATTGACACTAATCAATCTTTATGAATCCAGGATTGGATTATGGACCGCGCCTGGGTAAATGGGCGCTGCAATTAGGCCGATTAACTGGGCGCTTGCTGGCCCATCTTTTCAATAACCGGATATGCGAGTATCGTGTCGCCAGCGACGGCGCACCACGAAACAACTTACTCTTCTTTTTTTCTTTTCCCCCCCTCTTTTAATTTTTTTCATCTTCTTCTGTATTTTTCTCCTTCTTTACCCACCAGGCCCGTGTTTTAAAGGATATCACAATCAGCTGTGTGTGTGTGTGTGTGTGCGCGCGCGTGTGACTCGGACGGGTGGGGGGGGGGGGGGGGGGGGGGGGGGGGGGAATCGAGTGCGTCATGCTTTTATTCATTACAGTATATTTCTAGTGTTGATCTGTTTCCGATGTAAGTGCTATGCGTTTATGTGTGAAGCACCGCAGGTCTATATGTATTCCTCCTCCTCCTCCTCATTGTTATTATTGCTGTTGTGGAAAGTAAAAGTGACGGATGTCAATTTGTAGAGAGCGCAAGAGTGCAACATACACTGACACCAGAGACCCTGCATAAATACCGGTGCTGATACCGACAGGACGCGCACTCCACTCAGACTACTGGTCTGACGATCTCAGTTTGGAGGCCTGGCTCGAGTAGTCGCTGCCTGGAGCATGGCACGGAGTGCGCTCGCGACACTTGACTGTGACTCTTACATGAAACCCAGGAGATGAGGAAGCTTACGACTATCTTCAGACACTATGTCTGGTAGAACAGACAGGCAGACAGACCCCCCCTTCCCCCCTCCCCCCCCTCTCTCTCACACACACACCATACACCATCTTCAATTGCTGTATCTGCACTAGCACACACACGCGGGGGCGGGGCGGAGGAGGGAGGTAGCACACACGCAGGCGGGGGCGGGGGGTAGCACACACATACACACTCGGGGGTGGGGTGGGGCGTGAGGAGTCGAAACTAGGCTGTCACCAAATGGAAAGACAAAAACTCGTGTAATCCACAAACAAGGGAGTTAGTGGTTGGTAGACGTCACCAGAATACAGATGCAGAGACCTGGGCCGCCTACGGTAACTCTCACACGTAAGTGCGAGTAAATACGAGGTGCGTAAACGTGCACGTGCAATCCACAAAGCTTTTAAACTCCTTTTGCTTGAACCTTGTCGCTTCCCCGGGTCTTGCCGTTGGTCCACTCAGTCCGGCCGTTGGTCCATTTAGTCTAGCCGTTGGCCCTGTTAGTCTGGCCGTTGGTCTTCTTGGTCCTGTTACTCGGCCGTTGGTCCTGTCGCTCCGGCCGTTGGTGTTGTAGTCCGGCCGTTGGTCCTGTCAGTTCTGCCGTTGGTCTTATTAATCCGGTCGTTGGTCCTGTCAGTCCGGCCGTTGGTCCTGTTAGTCCGGCCGTTGCTACTGAATTTCCAACACCGAGCCAAGCCAAGCCAACCAGACTGCCAGTGTCCGGCCGTCGGTCTTCACAGGGCCCACTGAAGTTCCAACAGCAACCCAGCCAGACTCCCAGTTTCTTCCAATCTGATTACGGGCGCCGTTTCTCCCAGTAGAACTGACAATCAAATGATTGGCACTCGTGGCCAGGAATTAAGGAAAATGCCGACAATATTCCCGCTGATTGAGCCCCTTAATCAAATTCCGCGCCAAAACGTAATCATAATTTCTCATTATTCCCTGCTCCGTCACGGGACGGGCCCCTCGCAGCAGCCAGTGCATTAGTTTGCCAAAGTAATTTACTTTTCTCCGACAAGCGTTTTTGTCAGCGAGGGAAAAAGGATTAGATACAGTTCTGAAATTCGTCATCAGAACCCCCGCGCGCCAATAAATAATGGGAGGGGAAAAAAGAGTAAAGGCGGTGGGGGAGGGGTCGGGGGAGAGGAAGGGGGGGTGGGGGGGTTTCTCTCCTTACCCCTCTCTTCCCTTTGGTCCCGTTGGGGCCGGGAAGAAATATGAGCTGCTATGTTATTGTATTATCGATATGATTTGATGGAATCTGCGCTGGCTAGATTTGATCGCTGTGGACTCCCCCTGTCCCCGAGCCCATCAGCGGGCGATTCCGTGCCGCGCCGCTTTCTCCCGCAACCTACACGCCAGTCCCGTCCTGGCCCACTTCAGTCTCCGCCCGCCGCGCTCTCTTTACCGGGGGGCTTAGACGTTACAACCCCGTCGCCCACCCCACCCCATCCCGGCCTCCCGCCCACACCCCTCTCGTCTTCCACGGTAATGTCCCTGTCATTTGAGGCTTTCGCTTAATGTGGTTATTCTTTGCATTCATACGCCTTGCTTTGTTTTTTGTTTTTGTGTGTTGGTTGCATTCATGACAAGTCCATAAATAAGCCACTGAATAATAATTTATAAATATATATTTATTATAAAAATTCTATATATATAAAAAAGGTTGGGGGGGCGGTTATTCTGGAACAGACTCGTTTTTTTGATGTTCCACGAGTCATTATGCTGTGCTTATTTTATGCAGGCTCTGCATTCATTATGAAGAAGAAGTTGATTAATAATATAAAGAAGAGCAATACAGTTTGGCTTGTATAACAACAAGTTGTAAATGCAGGATCGGAAATTTTTTCCTTGTAAAAGAAAGGGGGGGTGGGGGGGGGGGGAGTTAGCTGATTGATTCTTTACACTCAGTCAACCGCGAAGGTCATATCAGATGAAGATGTACCTTTGGTGGAGTTATGTGTACCTTGTGTTTTACTCAGTCAGACTTGGAGCAGGACGTCCTATGACGTTTTTCTGGCTGGTGGGAAACCCTTAGCCATGAGCGTCATATGACGCCACAGGGGCACGGATTTGGTTAATACCGTTTGTTTGTTGATTGGTCAGTCATCAGAGCCCAGGAGCTGTGTGAAAATCGAGGTGGCCGTCTTGGGCTCCCCGTCCCTAATAATCCTTATGGTCTCTGTGGACGTATTGAACAATTGAACTTGAATTGGTCAGTACACCTCGTCTTCGTCCCATGGCAGAAGTCTTGCTCTGTGTTGACGGGCGCTTGCTGTACCACTAGATTTGTCATCGCGACGACTGCAGTGTTGTGTCTCCACGGTGTTTCAGGTCCATCAGACAAGCACGAGTTTCAGGCCGAAACCCGGCAGTTGCTGGACATCGTGGCCAAATCCCTCTACTCTGAGAAAGAGGTGCGAGCCTACCTCTGTCGGTCTTTACTCTTTGTGAAAGTTATCTGTCTGTCCGTCTACCTTGTTTGTTTGTAAGTCTCTCTCTCTCTCCCGAGTTCTTTTTCCTCTTTGTTTCTTTCGTTTCATTTGCCTTTTCTTTCATTTTCATTTTTGTCGTTTCTCTACTTTTGTCCCTTCCTTCCATTTTGAGATGACCTTCATGGTTGAACGGGTGTCAGATAATGAAGCCCCTTTCTTTCTTACCAGTTGTGCTTGCTTCAGTTTTTCTCCAGTACTAGCCAAGCGTTAGTGTAGATTATGTGCACAGCAGGAAGTGAAAGACAATGTCCATGGTTTCCCCTATGTCATCCGCGGTGCAGGTGTTTATACGGGAGCTGATCTCCAACGCCAGCGACGCCCTGGAGAAGCTGCGCTACATGCAGCTGACTGGGGAGGCGGTAGAGGAACCTGAAGTGCCTCTGGAGATCCACATCGCCACCAACGACGACAAGAAGACCTTCGTCATACAGGTCAGAGCGCTGTCTCTTTGGTCAGTACGTCAGTTATGTGTCAGTCGCAGGTGTTTGCGTTTTGGGGAGGGATGGTGTGTGTGCTTGCGTGTGTGTGTGATGGTGGGGGGGGGGGGGGGGGGGTATTGTGCATGTGGTGAACATACAGCGTGATTAAAACATCGTGAATAAGCTGTAGCATCATGCTGCTTATTTTGTGTGCCCCCTCTTCCCGAGGTTGTGGGTGTGCGCATGTGGTGAAGGTGTATTATGCTGAAAACTTAATATAAGTATATAAGTTGCAGTTTCATCATGCTTGTTTTGTGTCCCATCACCCACCTCCTTCCCAGCCCCTTCTAAAATGCCTCTTGTATTATGTATACAGAGAAGACTGTACAAATCCGAAAACTGCTGCATTCACAATTATTTCTCTCACTTGTGGAAGCTGATACATGGCCACAAGTTGTGGTGGATGGAAGGAATCAGCCAAAGTGGCCATCATGCGACGGTCACACAGAGTAGGCTATTATCAAGAGTAGACATCTCCCGCCGGATCACTTTGGTATTAGTCACCATGGGTAGATTTCATCGTTACTTCTCTTAATGAGCCAGACATTATAACCATGCCTACCATGGGACCAGCAGTCTCAGTGAATTTTCTGCAGTGCTGGCGCCCAAGAGATGTGGACTGGTATCATGAAGGGTGAACTTGGGGTTTTCAGACTAGGCTTTTGTTTGGCTTGTGGTCTCTGATTGTAATTAGCCTGATTGGAGGCTCCATTTCATAATTACGTGGCCAGCATTCATGTTTGGATGAACCTTGATGTTGACAGAGTTTTGAGGCGTGATGTTGGTTTGGTATGTGTGGGTGGTTGGGGGGGGGGGGGGGGGCAGCGCTTTGGTTATGTTTTTGATGTGGAAAGTTAAACTTATACTTTGTATTTCATTTGAAAGGGTGATGTTCAGGGTGTAAATTTGCTACACATGTGCTTGTAGTGGTCATGTGTGGCTCCCCCGTGCAGAGTGATACATGCATGCATTCTCACACACACACACACACACACAACACACACACACACACACACACACACACACACTCACCTTAAATGCCTGCTTATCAGATTCTCTTTTACAAGACTAATAATGACGGTTCCTCCCCAGTCACCAAGTGAATTGCTGAACAAGAAAAACACAATGGTATTAGTATTGACTAATTAAGATCCTGACTGATGCTTATTGACAACTGCATGTTTTTCTGTGCTTAGGATACTGGAATAGGTCTCAGCAGAAATGAATTGATCGACAATCTTGGGACCATTGCCAAGTCTGGATCCAAGGTCAGATCCAAATTGATTTTTCTTTTGTGCTTGCTGTGTAGTCGGTTGTTTGACTTGTATGAATGATAACAGCTGTAATAATATAGTCTTTTTTGAATTAGTCAAAAGCATTACAGGTCAGGAAGGAAGGAAGTAATTTGGTGTTTTATGCCCAGTCAACCATTATGGTTATCTCAGGGCGTTACACATTTTGTCGGTACACAATATCTGTTAAAAATATGTCCATATTAAAAACTTACATATATATATAGATTATTTTTTTTGTAAACAGTTGTAAGAAGTGGGTAAAACACAAACTGAAAACCTTTTCTCAAATATATATATGCTTTGTCAAGTCAATCCAAAAAACCAATCACTTTGCAAACGTAAAACATAGGTCAGGAAGCCTGGAAGCCTTGCTGGTTGGCCCTTTTAAAAAAAAAAAAAAAATTTAAAAGTGAAACTCAGTACCCTACTTTCTACATTTCCTGTGCAGAAGTATGTTTATCTTTCAGTAATTTTAGGATTGAGAATGTTGAAATTTTGAAAGAATGGTGAATTAGTGAATGGACCTTTACCTACGAAGCAACTAGAATACTTGGAAACAAATGTCAACAACCCATCTTGAAATGAGTGTTGCACATTAAAGACAACAGATCCACAGCTCATGGTGAGGGTTGAAGTCTTGCTGTGGATCAGTTCTCATGATGAGAACATGCCTGCTACTTGCATGATCATTGAAAGATAGGTTTATTCAGAAGTTTGTAATACTCAACATAGGGCCTGCATTACCTCAGATGCTTAGTAAGGTCTTATTCAAAGCCCATAACAATCAGCATTCAGTTGGCATTTTCTCAGATGCTAAGTGAGATTTTTTATTATCATATGATGCAGTCACTACTACCTCATTGCTCTGGCATTGCAGGCATTCTTGGAGCAAGTGAAGGAGAAAGCCCAGGGCGATGTGGGAAGCGCTCTGATTGGTCAGTTTGGTGTTGGCTTCTACTCCACCTTCATGGTGGGTGACAAGGTTGATGTGTACACCAAGTCCTACAAGCCAGGTTCTGAGGCACTCAAGTGGAGCTCAGATGGGTATGTGTGTACTACTGCTCGTTTACTTGAACTGTATGCAGTGTACTCTGTTGACAAGACTAAACGCATGGCGCTCAGAAATCCTCCTTTTGAGCTTTGTCAGAGAGAAATTCCAGTTTGGGGCTAATGACATGAGAATTCTGCCAGACTGCATTACTCTTGGCAGATTACATCATTTAGTAGAAGTATATATATATATATACACACCATGTTATTGTGCTTGTTCTTTGTATGAAGGACATTCATTTTGTGATTTCCACAGCCCTATGGTTTGTAGACTACATCAACCACATAGTTGAAACTTGTATCATGAGAAACTGTGAACCATAACCATGCTCAAAATATTATTGATGTCATCAGTCACGTGATGTTATCAGCTGTGTTTGCAAATAATAGACCCCAAAGCCGAACAATTTTGTTTGTATGTGTTCATGTGGATGAAACAGGAGATGATCACATGAAAATCCATGCCAATTTTACGGATGTAAATGGAGCCAACTATGTTTCATACCACACTGTTTGCATGTGAATTGAGGGATTCAGAGCCGGAAAGTGTTTTGAATATGGGTACTGTCCAGGCTGTTCAGTTGTGGTCAGGAATGAGCAGACTGAACTTTTTGTGAAGAAACTTACTGAAGAAGATCCACATATAAGTATTCATGAAATGTGAGACAGATTTGGAATTTCAGTTGCTGGACCGAAGGAATTGTGTGCAATGATCTTATTCTTAACTGGAGAAAAATGGCGGCAAAATGGCTCCAACCAGGGTGAGCACACTGAGCTCTACAAGATCAACGAAATGTATAGTTGTGTATATTTAAATCAGTTGGAGTAGCCTAGACACAATATACACTGTAGATGTTGTGGTGTGGTGCTCAGGTCGGGAGCTTATGAGGTGTCGGAGGCAGAAGGGGTGCAGAGAGGAACAAAAATCGTGGTGCACCTCAAGGGAGACTGCTACGACTTTGCCAAAGAGGAGATCATACGAGGTACTCTCCCTTTAATTACTCCCTTTTTACATGTAAATGGACAATGTTACTTAAAGCCCTTCCCCACCCTGCCCTATTTAAACATATAGTTGTAAATATTAGTTATCCAATGAAATCATTAAGTGTATTGCATGCCTGTATGTTGTTCATGTATGTGATCTTTTCAGTGATTGTTTTGTACAAAATTTAGTTTTGTACACTATTGTCTCTAGATCTTTTTGAGGGGGAGGCTTAGTATGTTTCTCTTGCTGTCTCTCAGACTTACATTTGTCTCCATACCTGAAACCTGCCAGTGAATTTGTATTTGTTATATCTCCTCCCTTTTTTAGTTTTTTGTTCCCCCTTTAATTTTAGTCAGTCTTTTTTTTCTTTCTTTTTCTGGACATTTATGTCCTCTGTTCTAACATAGAGAATGATTGTGTGTGTGTGTGTGTGTGTGAAACTGATATGTTTAATATGTATGAATTGTACAGATTGTATTGTAATGTTTATTTTGTGGAATGGGAGGTGGAGGGGAGGTGTCTGAGTTAGTCTATATTAGTGTTGCTACTTTATTGTTACAGATCATTTTAGGGGCATATATGATGATGAGTGTGTTTTATGATAGTCTTATAATAATATTAGTATAATTATTTTTGACATGTGAGCTGCTTAGAACTATTTTGGCCTTGCACTATATAAATATGGTAATTGGTCGATTGACTGATTATCTCAACATTTTCTTTCTGCTAGACCATTATTATTGACTTCAGCAGTATTTACTTTTGAAGACCTAAAAAACAAAAAGTGTGCATTCTCAGCATATTGTCCCTTTCACCCCATATGCTTTGTAAACAAATTCATATTGTACTTGTGTTCTCAGGTTCTTCGACATTTTCTTTTTGGGGGTTGATGGTTAGGTTTCTTTTTTTCTTGCAGATGTGGTAAAGAAGTACAGCAACTTTGTTGGCGTACCAATTTACCTAAATGGTAAACGCATCAACATTGTGCAGGTATTACATTTGAATACTTAATGGCATTATTGGGCTTAATTTGTTTTTCACAAAAGCCCACCTTTACAGATAAGCAATCCAAATAGCAACAACTAACAACAAGACAGAATATGCACACCAATGAAAGACAAAAAGTGATTCTGACAAATGTAAGTTGTTGATGCTTAAAAGATTCCATAAATATTTGCATGTACACGCACACACACACACACACACACACACACACACACACACACACACACACACGAGAGTTGCCATTCTAATGGGTGTCATGACTAGTACCTGCTTTTTGCAGGCTTTGTGGATGGCAGAAACAAAGGACATCACAGATGAGATGCATGAAGACTTCTATCGCTTTGTAGCCAATGCTTTTGACAAACCCCGCTACCACCTGCACTACAAGGCTGATGCGCCTGTCAACATCAGAGCACTGTTCTATGTACCGGAATACAAGCCAAGTGAGTGGACTTTAGGACTGACGCAAGGAGACAACTAAACTGTACATGTTTTGCAGAAACCACTGTGACTGGGTCAGAACAGAGTGTGAAAAAATTGAAACAGTCCAAGGGAAATAACCAGCACAGGGTTTTGCAGAGATGAAAATAACCAGTACAGTTTTTTGTCAGAGTAGGAGGATTTTATGTTTCGTGGAACTTGTGAAGTGATGAAAGCAGTATGGCCAGTATTGTATTATGTAAAAGTTGTGAAGTAGTCCAAGATAAATATTGAGATAACCTGTACTGTATTGTTGAAGTGGTCAAGGGAAATAATTAATGTTGCATGTGTGGGAAGAGATTTTGTCCCCTTGATTAAATACATTTGGGGGTGGCCGCGAGTAGTTTTTTGTTGTTGTTTCTTTTAGGGAATTGTGGTTGAAAATGGAAGGTTTGTTTGATACATATCTTGGAGGCTTTGAGACTGATAATCGTCCTTCATTTTGTGATGTGTGCTCTGTGCGTTTTGTTATTTATTGCTTGTCTAGTTAGATCTGTTGTTATCAAGTCACAGTCTACATACATGTACATCAGACAACATGAAATTTGATACACTCAGAATATTTTTTTAATGTCCATACATGTGTGATGGACATTAGTCATCTTTTTTGTTTGTTTTTAGATCATCAGGATGTGAGACAGGGGGTAACCCATTAATATTATTCTTGCTTTCACAGTGACTTGGTTTTAAAACCAACAATGTTTCCATCTTATGTGGAAAATGGACTTGAAAATTTTGGAAACTGTCTGTCACATGCAAGAATCTGTGAAGAAAGAGTCCCTAATATGTCAGCCTGACATCCAAGGACATTAAGCCCCACATCATCATCTGAAGAACGAAAAGTTGATCTTTTTATGCGCATTGCACTGCAGCATGCTATGGTTTTGTAGTCACACCTTTCTGATCACCAACTGATGGCAACAGACTGTGATATTGCTTCACTGTTGGTGCCATTGGTTTGTAACAGATTACTTATTCCAGGATACAAATGGCTGGCTGTTTTTCCTGCTCAACGAACGGCAGGGTCAGTGCCTTTGCACTGATCTGAGTGTTGTCAATGTGGCAGCAAGAAAAATTGGTGTTACATTAAAAAAACAAAAAAACTTTGTAGATAAGAATGAGAGCTAGTGGAACCACTCCTTGAGAAAGGTTACAAAGGGATGGGAGACTCGGTTTTATCGTAGCAGTTTTGTGGCATCAGGTACCAGTGTTACAGTGAGGCTCTCTGTTTCAGATCGCCGACAATAACTATAATCAGTGTTGTAATAATGTTGTGCTCTCTGTGTTCCAGCCATGTTTGACATGAGCCGTGAAACTGATTCTGGCATCACGCTGTACAGCCGTAAAGTGATGATCATGACCCGTGCAAACAACATCCTCCCCAAGTGGATGAGATTTATTAAAGGTAAAGTGGTAATAACAGTAATGAGGAGGAGGAGGGTGGTGGTGGTGGTGATGATGATGATGACAACAACAACAATGATGACAACTGTGATGATGACATTGATGATGATGGGAAACTGGTTTATCACACTGTACAGCCAGGAGGTGGTGTTTATGACATGCACCAACAACAACCTCTCCAAGTGGATGAGATTGATTGAAAATGAGATGACAGTGATGATGATGATGAGGTGTTAATGAAAACTGTAAACAGACAGGCATAAAGAAATACTGATTTTGTTGTTTATGTGACACAGGTGTGGTCGACAGTGAGGACATTCCACTCAACCTGAGTCGTGAACTGCTGCAAGACAGTGCTCTGATCAGGTATATCTCACTGCTGGCTTCATGCGTGCATGTGTGTAAACAAGCATAGCTTATGTATGCATGTTTGTGTGTATGTTATCTGCTTTTTCACTGATATTTTGCTATATTTCTTCATAGTATTGGTTTAAAATCTAAAGAAGTTTAAACAGTTGGAATTATTTGAAAAAGCTGAAAGTATTGTTGGAACTATTTTTTCACAGGAAACTGCGGACAGTACTGACCAATCGAATGCTAAGGTTTTTTGCGGACCAGGCGAAGAAGGACGCAGAGAAGTACCTGGCATTTTATGATGACTATGGCCTCTTCTTCAGAGAGGGTATTGTTACCACAGTGGAACAGGACCAGAGGGTGAGACTGCCAGCTTCTCTTATGTAGTACATGTAAAATCAGGGGTTTCCTGTTTATGCACATATGTGCATGCAAAATCAGGGGTTTCCTATTTACACACATGTGCGTGAAAGATGCACAAAATGCATTTGATTATGCACAGAATTTTGCTTGGTGCATCACAGAGGTGAAAACCTTTTTATCCAGTTTTACTGTGTTTATAGAAGCATGCTGATGAAGCCAGCTTAGGTGCTGGGAACAGAGAAAGCAAGAGAGAAAGAGAAAGAAATGTGTCCTTCTGTGTTGTTAGCGCTAAACCCAGACCTTCCTGCACTCGTATGGCTTTTAGGTAACCACATATCAGATGAAATGTCATACAGTCATAAACATGCAACATTGTTCAAGATCTGTTCAGATACGTGGTGTTTATAACTTTTTAAGGTATTTATGAGAGAGAGAAAAAATGGGCCCAATGAGATTGAGATTTCTGGCTGACTCACTCGTGCATTGCATGCAGGATGAGGACCAAGTTTTCCATCCTGCATGCCGTGTGCTTGTTTGCCACAGACTGAGTTCCTCTGCTGCAGGAAGCCATTGCCAAGCTGCTGAGGTTTGAGTCCTCCAAGTCTGAGCCTGGGGAGAGGATTGGTCTGGATGACTATGCCAGCCGGATGAAGGCCGGGGAACGTAACATCTACTTCCTGTCTACTCCCAGGTCAGGAGGGCACTGCACATTTTGATTGGATTGGTTACACCTCCTGCTGCTCAGATGCAACCCCTCTGTGGTTCAGGAAAAGTTGCATTAATCCAGAATTTATGCTGAAGTGGCTGCATGATTTGAGATTAATTTTGAGAGATGGGCACTGGATCCCAGTATCTCCCTTTTTATTTTGAGTCAAGAGACATACTTCTGGTGGTCAGCCCATGATTTATTATCTCATCTGAGAAATGAAATACAAAAATGGCAAAATGTACATAATTATGTCATAATTAATTCAAATTTCCATACAAATATCACACATAACTGTGTTTGAAAATCAAAATCAAAGCAGCTGGAAACATGCACAATATAAAACAGCATGCGATACACAACATCGCATTGCCACCAGTTTGGTACCGCTTTTGTTTCTGTGCTTAAGCTTGTAGGCCAGACATGGTGGCCATGCTTCAGGTTTTTCCATGAAATGTTGTTTGTGATGTTCTGATTGGCTGATGCTGTTTGGGTGATTGGCAGCAACCCTCTGTGTGGTTGTAACATAGCTCTGCACCTGGCTTACAGTCGGGGTTTGCACGGCATACTGAAGCTGGAGTAGAATTAACCCATACTGCACATCTGTTTCCAGTCGGCACTTGGCAGAAACCTCGCCCTACTTTGAGGCACTGAAGAAGCGGGACATTGAGGTGCTGTTTCTGTACGAGCCCTATGATGAGCTGGTCTTGATGAACCTGGCACAGTACGACCGCAAAAACCTGCGCTCCATTGAAAATGAGCTGTACGAGGACAAGGAAGACACGGATACCGTGGACAGCACAGGTGAACAGATGCAGAAATTCTGGCTGTAAATGATTTGCTTCAGCATGCTTGGTCTTATGAGCATGAGAAGAAATTCAGTGTTAAGGAGTGACAGATTGATGTGTGTGACCAGGCATGGTTTGTGTTGGCCTTGCCCACTTGGCTTTCCCTTGAAGATCATGACCCCTTGTGCTGGGCTGTCCTTTGGGAGATCACGGCTGCTGATTGTCTGTTGGAATATCATGGTTCTCTTGCGCCTGACTGCCCTTGGGAGATCATGGCCCCACACCTGGCTCTCCCTTGCAAGAACATGGTCTCTCCCTTTTGGAGATCATGGCCTCTCTCTCGTGTCTCTTTCTTGGGAGATCGTAGCATCTTCCTACTGTCTCTCCTTTGAAAGATCGTGGCCTCTCCATCCTCTCTCCTTTGGAAGATCCCCATCTCTCTTTTGGAAGACAATAGCCTTTCTTTCCTTTGGAAGATCATGGCCTCTCCCTCTTGTCCTTCCTTTGGAAGATCATGGCTTCTCCCATCTGTCTCTCCCAAATGGAGATCATGGCCTCATCTGTCTCTCCTTTGGAAGGTCATGGTCTCTCCCATCTGTCTCTCCCTTCAGAAATCATGACCTCAACTTAGCGTTTATTTTGCTTTTATTTTCCGTAGATTCCAACAGTCTGAGCAAAGATGAAGCTGACCGGCTGAAGGACTGGTTGAAGGGTGTGCTGATGAACAAGGTCCAGAACATTAAGGTCGGTCATGATAATGTGTGTGTGTGGGTGCGTGTGTGTGTGAGTACATGTATGCAGCACATGTTTTTGCATTTTGAATTGGTGTTTGTAGGAAGGGGGGATACTGTACACATACAAATAATGGGAAGAGCATGAATATTCCCCTGTGTTGCATTACAAAAAGGAGCTGTAATCAGATAGATATCTACATGCTTGTTAGCTCTACTTGCTTACATATTTGCATTGATGAGTTCATTCTGAATGATTTCAGATCACAAAGAGACTGGAGAGCCATCCGTGTGTGGTGACGGTGCAGGAGATGGGGGCAGCGCGACATTTCCTGCGCACAACACTGGCCGACAAGAGTCAAGATGAGAGACTGAGACTGCTGCAGCCCACACTGGAACTGAACCCAAGGTAAGAGTTTTGTGTGTCTGTATGAAGAATGTGGCTACAGTAAGGTAAAGTGCAACCCTGAGGAAAGATTACCCTGATGAAAGATCATGTGCATGTAAGTCTGCCTGTATGTGAGATTACCACCATGACAGACCACCCTGATGAGAGACCACTCTGATGAAATACCACCTGGAAGAAAGACCACCCTGATGAAAGATCACCTGGGTGAATGACCACCCAGATGTAAGACCACCCAGGTGAAAGACCACCTGGATGTAAGACCACCCTGATGAAAGATCACCCTCCTGAACAGCCACCTTGATGAAAGACCACTCCAGTGAAAGACAATCTTCATGAGAGACCACAATGATGAAAGACCACAATGATGAAAGACCACCATCACAAGAGACCACCCGTCTTTTTAGACCACTTTAAAAACAACAACTTTCTCTTCATATTTCCATGTGAATGAATTCCTGACCATCACTCTTTAAGTCCACTTCAGTTTGACTTTTAGGGTGGGCAAGAGGTTTCTGTGTGAGGTGGTGTAGTAAGGACTGACATGACAAACAGTGATGCTCTCTCTCTCTCTCTCCCTCTCTCTCTCTCTCTCTGTTCAGTTCACTGTTGCTGTACATCCACAGGAACCAAGAGGTTCTGCTGTATTTGCTTGTAGCACTCCACTCCTTGCCTCCTCTTCACCTGGCCTATTGTGAGTTTCATATGTAGATCTTCTTGAGCAAATAAAGATGCAGTAACCATGACAAAAAAGTAGATATGGGATAAATCAAGGTAAATAAAGTGGGCCTTGTGCTTAAAGTTTGTTTTTGATGTGGTCTTTCTTTTTCATTTGTATGTTCATTTTGGTTTGTTTATAGATTCATTTATTCCTTCAGTTGTTTTTGTTTTTCACTTCGTATTTTTCACTTGCCCTGGTAGGTGTATTTGTATCAGACATTAAAACAATGCGATGTAGATTGTACAAACAAATACACAAGCCCCAAAATTGTACCCTTTCATTCGGCAGAAGTAAAGTAAGTGATTCCCTTTCCAGCCACTCGCTGATCAAGAAGCTGAGTGCCCTGTCCACAACAGATGCGTCCCTGGCAATGATGCTGGCTGAACAGGTGAGAAAGAGAGAGAGAGTTGTATGACCATGTGAAGACATTTGTGTTGGATTGTCTGCCTTTTTTTTCCCTTTTTTTTCTTTCTAGATAGCCAGGACAAGTAACAAGCAAACAAACAAGCAAGACTAACAATATAAGCTAGCAAAACAAAACACACATAAACAAATGAACAAGCATGTGAAGTTGCAATGCTATAGTTTAATGAACTGTGTGTGTGTGTGTGTGTGTGCGTGTGTGTGCACACAAGCAAACAAACAAGCAAAACTAATGATGTAAGCAAGCAAAACAAAAAACACATAAACAAATGAGCAATTATGTGAAGTTGCAATGCTATAGTATAGTGAACTGTGTGTGTCTGTGTGTTGTGTGTGCGTGTGCACATACATTAGAGAGAGAGAGAGAGAGAGAGAGAGAGAGAGAGAGAGAGAGAGAGAGAGCCTGAGAGTAGTTTCCATTTACATAACAATGGGCAATGACTTTCACACACTAGCTGATGAATATCTTTCATCAGCCTTCTTACTTTCCTGCCTCCCTGCCTCTATCTACTTTGGCATTGTTGTGCACACATATATATATATATATATATATATATATATATATATATATAAGGATACACAGCAGAATTGTGATTTCTCCTCAGGGAAATCAAAATTGCAATCTCTGCAGAAATCAAAGATTTGTACTGGAAAGATTTTAAATCTGACCAGCAGAGATCACAATTTTGATTTTTCCCAGGAGAAATTTTTATTTCTACTGGTAGGATTTGAAATCCTACCAGATTTTGATTTGTACCCTGACATATATATACATGTGCATCTCCCTCCAAACTGGACTCTGCCAACCAAGAGGGGTGGTATGTGTCACAGTCTCTACTCCCCTTCACAGTGTTTGCACCTGGCTTAGGAAAGGTCTTTCCTGCTTATCTTTTTTGTTGTTGTCTTGCTTTCATAAAATCTCTGTCTGCAGTGTTGCTGCTGTTGTTGCTTTCTTTCTTTCTGTGTTCTGTGAAATGTTTTGTCTTGCTTTAATCCTTTTTGGCTGCTGGTTTTTGTTTGTTTCTATTTCATTTATGATTATACTTTGTTTCTTTTCAATGTTTTGTTTTTGTCTTTCCATTTTTGTTTCTTTTCAATGTTTTGTTTTTGTCTTTCCATCTTCTTTTTTTTCTGTCTTTTTTTCATACCCCGGTTTCATTTTCCTTCTCTGCCCAGAAGTTGCTCCCCAAGTTTCACTATGGTGGATTGAAACTTGTATTCATGGAAATGCAATGAAGAGGCAAACTTTCATGGTTTCCTTGTTTCACAAGTTGTGAGTTAACCACTGTTTTCTCCTTCAGCTTGTTGGTTTAACCCTTCGGTGCCAACATTAAAAGATGGCTTAATTTTGAAAGTTACAGAACAGGCTGACTGATAGCACATTCGGATAAAATGGATTTTGTTTCTCTTAAGGAAAAATAAAGTAAGATGAAATAATTGGGCACTGATGACTGCATCATATTGCCCTTACAGCGTGCAGTGTCACACCCATTCAGTGTATAGCTTATAGCTTTTTTAATCTAAGCTCCTCACACTAATGCACGTCCAGTTATGTGAAAGAAAGGCAAGCAGATAAGAAAGTGAATTTAGAAATAATGCTGACCTTGAAAGAGACAAGAGACAAGAGACAACAAACTCCTGGTAGATTAGGTTGACTGATAGAATAGCTCTGCTCTATATCTCTGTATTTTTGGTCTTTTATTACTAATAATGATGACAGAATATTTTTAAAAGAAGTTGTCTGGATTGTCTCAACCACATTTTCTTGGGGAATTTACACTAAGATGAGATTACATGGTGAAGAGAGAAGAGCTAAGTGTGTGCTGCTTGCCAGATAGTGTTCTCCAGACTGAAGAAAGCGTCTGTTCCCAGTCTGTGGTGGTATGTCATTTCAGTGCCCCTTTGTGGATTGTAGGTGAATTTCTTCACTGCATGGGTCTCAGTGAATATATTGCACCCTCCCCCTCTCTCTCTGTGTTTGTGGAATGCTGAACATTGTGGAAGGGTACCCACATGCACTCTTTACTGGAAGAGTCATACTTCCCCTGGCTTGGTCAGTTTGAAATGAAGTGTAAAAACAACAGTAACAGCATACATACTGATAAAGGGTATGTTGTCAAAGTTTGTTAATGGCAAAGCAGTGCTGCTGAAAAATGTTCATGTCTTTTGTGAACTTGAGTGATAGTCACTTGTCAATG
This sequence comes from Alviniconcha marisindica, assembly GCA_018857735.1. NCBI lineage: Eukaryota > Metazoa > Mollusca > Gastropoda > Provannidae > Alviniconcha > Alviniconcha marisindica. The sequence goes on along the minus strand of JABMCL010003766.1, from coordinate 195,714 downwards.
TATTTTTGGCTGTCAGCCTTTGCAGTCTTACATGCCGTGTGTACCACAGGCGCTTGCAATTAAAATTGAAGTCCCTGTTCAGTCACTATTTTTTATTCATTTTGTTTTACTGGGATTCAGTGCTCTTACAGAGTTAACAGGAACACAAGAATACGTGTCATCACATGTCTGGGTAGAACAACTTTTGTGGCAAATGTAGCATAAAAAAATGTTAGCATCAGTGACTTGTTCCCACTTTGTGACCCCTGGAGTACATTTGAAGTTATTTATTGCAATCAAAGTAAGACCAAGAGTGTGTTGTACTCCAGTCACCAGGAGAGGCGGAAATCTGTGTAATGCTGGTTGGTAAGTTTAATCATGAGTGTGAGTTACTGAGTATAAATGTACACTGTCCGTAGCTGATCTAAGTTGTAACCCTCTTAAACCTGTATCAGTGTGAACATGACTCATCGACATAGCTTGTGTTAGTGTGCCCCACAGTTGATATAATTAATCAGTCACCTCAAACAGCCTTCTCTACCTGTGTGTGTGTGTGTGTGTGTGTGTGAGAGAGAGAGAGTCCATCCCCCAGCCTGGCTCAATGTCTGTGTGTTGTAGTACAAATGCATCCCCAGTCTCAATCAGTCTCAAGCTTGCTTCCAAAACCAAAAGCCTCTTGCTGATGTTAGTCATACAGCTATGGGTTGTTGTTAGACCTGTTGTTTAATGTGGAGTTGTCTCTGAAGAGTTATTAAGGGGGTCTGAGAGTCTGTATGTGAAGGGAAGGGAACTATTCACCTGATGTAACACATTCACCTCCAAAAGTATTTGTATTTGTAAAGTATTCTGCACTGTCCACAAACCACAACCAACTCCTGAAGAGAAGGGTAATGAGCCAAAGTGGATTTGAACCTGGGTTTGTCTGTTTACCAGCTGAGCACCATGATTACCATTAGAGCTAATTGAAATTCAGCCAGCGAATGGGTTTTTGGGTGAGACCATTTTTTGTTGGAATATCCTAATTGTTTAACACTGAGTAGTCTCCAAAGAGATGTTGGTGGGGACCAAGATCCCTGAAGGTGTGACAAAGACCTTGCTGCTTCGCTGTCAACACCAGTGTCTGCATTGTGATAGGCAGTAATGTTGGCCATTTTAATGTTTCAATAGCTGTGAGGGACACACAAAGTCACAAGGCAGTGTCCATAAACCACAGCTCTCGAAGAGAAAGGTGAGCCAGAGCGAAGTCGAACCGACCTCCGCCTGCTTACCAGCTTAGCGCCTTTAATTACCGCTGCTGCGCCAAAGGAGCTGACGACTAGGCCAGACGGTAAAGACGCAGTTGAGTGTTGGTGTTCCCAATCACCGGTGCGTCATTCAGGCGGCTGTAGGACACCACTAGTACACAACAAGGCCCCGATCAACACCGTCACACATACCTTGAAGCGTGTGCGACTAGGCTGTTTATTATTATGCTGCAGCGTCTAATCTTCACTGTAGTCAGCTTCAAGCAGGAGCTAGCCCTATCCACGCCTGTCACTGGCGACCCGCGGTTTACAGACTAAATAAACATGGTGCTTAACGTCCACAGAAACCATAAGGCTTATTAGGGACGGGGTTTACAGACGAGCAGTTATGCTATATATAGGCTGTAGTCTAGTTGTGCGCTACTCTTCGTAAGGGTGCCGTTTGTTTTCCTCACCTGAAGCGTGTGTGTGTGTGTGTTTGAGAGAGAGGTGGGCTGTGATGAAGAGAGAGAGAGTCAGAGCTCAGGAGCTGTGTAAAAGCCGAGGTGGACGCCCTGGGCTCCCCGTCCCTAATAATCCGTACGGTCTCTGTGGACGTATAGTAACATTAAACTGAACAGAGAGAGAGAGAGAGAGAGAGAGACAGAGCATCGCTGTTTCTCGTGTCAGTCCTTACTACACCACCACATAGTGTGAGCAGAATCAGTCCACAGAGCCGCATCCGCCGTGTCATCAGTCGATTAGGAAGAGCTCAGCCGTAACTGCACACACAACTCATGTCACTGTATGCCTTTGACCGATGAATTATACACCGCCGTAGTTTGTGTACTGCGGCACAGCCAAGCCTAGTCGTCGCTTTTTGTCACAGGCACTTGGAATTTGAAGCACTTTCATGATTAGTTTTTGTTACGTGTCAAAAGTGAATGCATAGATCTGTTGATACGGCAGCTGCACAGCTGCAGGTACTACTCGAAGCTGTTGTTGCTGTTGTTTATTTGTTTGTGTGTGTGTGTTCCCTCCTAAATTTGCCCTCCTTACATTCTCCAGCCCATGCGTTGATCGTTCAGTGACTAGCGTTGTTTTTCTTCTTCTTGTAGAACGTTAGTAGTGATACTTTGAAGTGTTTCAAACAGCGAGCACATGTGGCTGTGCTTTACATTAGCAGTTAAAATGGCGTTGAATGGTGTGGGCGATAGAGTAGAGTCCACCGATATTCACACAATAGTTTGACAACTTAGTGTTCGAGTCACGCGTGTGTGTCTATGTCTCAGCGCCCCCGCCCCTTTTCCAACCTGTCCTTTTTGTGTTGCTTCGTCGATCACCACAGAGACAGAGACAGAGACTGGGGTAGTGAGACTTTAGTTCGGCTGGAGTTCCTCGTGTCGGGGCACGACTAGATCCGACTGACAGAGTAGTGCTGAAATGGCTGTGCGGGGTCAGGCTGAAGTAAGCGGAGTAGTGGGGCTGCGTGTGGTAAGACCTTGACATGCTGGCAGCGCTGGCACAGGGGGTGGAGACGGCAGTGGAGCAAGGGGGAGGGCTACAGCAGGCAGTCACTAGTGTACGAAGCTCGGTCACATACAGTGTAAAAACAAAACGTCACGGGTGTCAATAATAGCTGAGTTCAGTATTGCTTTACCTTCCACATAAACCGTATACGGACTGTTAGGGACGGGGAGTCCACTCCACCTCGACTTTCGCACAGCTCCTGAGCTCTGTAAATGATAATAATAATGGGATCTAACCCGTGATGGTCGCAAGCGCTTGCAGTTTTGTTTACACATACACCATATATATTACTTAGACGTCAAAGATTCAATATCACACACGTATACACAGATACGTACTGACACCGACAGACACACAAACGCATGCCGAAGTCGAATCTGTGTAATATATTTTCACTCCGCCGAAAGAAACACATGGAAATGGATACGTAGGAATGTGAGATCAAGTTCAGAATTGATGTGTACAGAGAGAGAGAGAGAGAGAGACACACACACACACACACACACACACACACACACACACACACACACACACACATCGGCCCCCCCCCACCCCCCCCTCCGCCACCGCCCCTCTCGCCGCTGGACACCCACATCCAGGCTCACACTAAACGGAGTTTTACATCCACCATCTTATTTACCCCCGCCCCCCTCCCCCGTTCGCCCATTAAACTTTTTATTTTATTTTTATTAAGTCTACACAATCGCCATCAGAAAAATGTGTGCATTAAGATGGGCAGCCTTGAGAGCCATTTTCACGATTCATTATAATTGTTGTGAGGGGGCAAAGTCCGCACGAGACGATGTCCCCAACCCAGCGAAGGTTGTGAAAACTGGTTATTTCTAACTACAGACACGAAACGGTGTCGCCCAGGTGTCACCGATCTGCGATCGATGGTGCCCTTTACCTTCAAGCAGGTAATACTTATTAATGGTATGCGACAACAGCTGTGCCTCTGTTGTCTCTTTTGCAAGGCGCCTCAAGCTTTCTACATTTCTTAATAGCTTAAAAAAGATAAAAGTGTTTACCCGGCAGTTCGCGTCGCTCTAGATAGCAGGTGTCGTTCAAACCAGTGACGGTGTTGTTTAGCCGCATATGCCAAACGATCGCCTAGGTGGTGCGTGTTCATAGTCCTAATTGGTTTGTTCCCAACACATAGGTAAAATGCATTTAGATTGAAAATGGAACTCTGACTCAAAATCCAAGTACCCTTTATCAGTGTGTTCAAGCTTACGTCGGTTTAGGACTATGTATACGGATTCCACGTGTTGCTGACCAGCTAGTAGTCAGCGTTTCTCTGTCTGTCTGTCTGTCTCTCTCTCAGAATAGGCAACTGCCTAAAATCTGAATCCTTGTGTCACAAAGTTCTGAGTCCCCCCCCACCCCCCCGCTCCCCTCTGTGTGCCAACCTCTTATGCCTTTTACAAGATAGTCTTTTACAAGGGAGGGGAGGGGGGTGTAGGACGTTTTAATATTACTATGTGACAAAACGAAGCCGGGCTTCAACAAGAACAGCTGCTTGGGAAAGAAGTATCATACGGAACGTTTCGACCTCTCGCATCTAATCAAGTTTATCTGCTTCTCGTGCGCAAGTCTTAGACTACTACCCCCCGCCCCCCTCCCACTTCCCCACGTGTGTGTTGAGGTATCTCCAATCACCGCTTCCATCCACCCATCGACCTGCCCACGCCGGGCTGCCGCCTGTCTCTTTCCAACCGAGCAGCAAGTGCTCGCTGTCGCGGGTAAATTGAACATCCAGATGTGTCCCTTTCCCTTAGATTGTTGTTGTTGTTGTTGTTGATCGCTTTTATATAGCGCTGTTCTCCGCTCTCGAGCAGACTCATTGCGCTCGCGCGTGATTGTACATGAGTGACTAGATTTTTATAGCGCGTCTTTTGAATATCGGCCACCGAAGTATGCTTCTTCAGCGTAACGCGGACGCTGCAGACTTGGAGCTGTATGTCAGTGCGGCCGCTCTTTTGGCCAGACCGCCCGCATGGCCCGCCGTGCCGGCCTGGTCCACCCCCGCGCCAACCGAGCTCTGCTGACGGCTTTGTGCACGTGATACACGTCGCGCACTGCAGGCTCTAGGCGGGCCGCCATGGCTCCAGTGATGGCTCCACGCTGCGCTGGACTCCCAGGTCCTCGGGGACCGAAGCACAGGCGGTCGTTCAACGTTGCTCAGCCACGCACAGTGTAACGGAACAAAACGTCACGGGTGTAAGTGACAGTTCGAGCTCACTGTTGCTTTACGTCCACGGAGACCGTAGGGACTATTGGGGACGGGGAGCCCAGGACGGCCACCTCGTCCTTCACACAGCTCCTGTGAGCGTTGAAGCACAGGCGATGGAAATCCTTATAGTCTTTGAGCGAAGGAGTAGGCTGGGGAAGTGGGTAGCCGGTTGGTCGAGATCAGTGACTGGAAAACAGCAACAACAACAAAACAGCCTGCACAAAATTTGTTCCCGTCCCGGTGATGTGATGTGGTCGGAAAGTCAGTCGCCGGCCATCACACTTACTGTCTAGTTTCGTTTGACTTGACTGAGTAAACCGGACACCCCTCTTGCTTACCGCCTGTTCTCTGTAGACCAGAAACCCGACATCAGTTAACTGGACAAGAAGAAGAAAAGATTATTTCTGGTCAGGCTTCCTTCCTTGGTTCTGTGGTTGCCGGCTTTGGCAGTGATCAAGGATGGCTACGAATATGTCTTGTAGGTCACTTTTTGTGGCTCTGGTCACACCCACACACCCACCTCTGTCTCTGTCTCTGTCTCTCCATGCACCCCCCCCCCACCCCCCTACACCCGAAAAAATCGACTATCCACACAATTAAAAATCAAGACAACACACGAACACACACACACACACACACACACACACACACACACACACACACACTCTCTCTCTCTCTCTCTCTCAGAGCAACAGAAACACAGTCTTACTGGGCATAGTTGCACATTTCTCTCATCTGCATATTCAAAAGCCTTAAAAAAATGATACGTGAAGTGAACCTCTGTGTGGTTGTGCCCAGCTTTCTCTGTTGGACCAAAGCCAGTCGCGTTCACTCACAATCCAGGCCTCGTTTTCCGGCACCTTCGTGGAGGAAGGATGTCGCTTGCGAACGAGTGCTTGGAGCTTGGCTCGCTAACTCAGTCGCCGCAGCCTCCACGCCTGACAGGCCCTGGATACTGCCACATGGATACCGCAATAGCAAAGTCTGGATACTGCAGTAACAAAGTTTGGACACTGCAGTAGCAAAGTCTGGATACTGCAGTAACAGAGTTTGGATACTGCAATAGCAAAGTCTGGATACTGCAATAACAAAGTTTGGACATTGCAATAACAAAGTCTGGATACTGCAGTAACAAAGTTTGGACACTGCCATAAAAAGTCTGGATACTGCAATAACAAAGTTGGGACATTGCAATAACAAAGTCTGGATACTGCAGTAACAAAGTTTGGACACTGCAATAAAAAGTCTGGATACTGCAGTAACAAAGTTTGGACACTGCAATAACAAAGTCTGGATACTGCAGTAACAAAGTTTGGACACTGCAATAACAAGTCTGGATATTGCAGTAACAGAGTTTGGACATTGCAGTAAAAAGTCTGGATACTGCAATAACAAAGTTTGGACACTGCAATAACAAAGTCTGGATACTGCAGTAACAAAATTTAGACACAGCGATAACAAAGTCTGGATATTGCAGTAACAAAGTTTGGACATTGCAATAACAAAGTCTGGATACTGCAGTAACAAAGTTTGGACACTGCAGTGAAAAGTCTGGATACTGCAATAACAAAGTTTGGACACTGCAATAACAAAGTCTGGATACTGCAGTAACAAAATTTGGACACAGCAGTAACAAAGTCTGGATACTGCTGTAACAAAGTTTGGACACTGCAATAGCAAAGTGTGGATACTGCAGTAACAAAGTTTGGACACTGCAATAGCAAAGTGTGGATACTGCAGTAACAAAGTTTGGACACTGCAATAGCAAAGTCTGGATACTGCAGTAACAAAGTTTGGATACTGCAATAGCAAAGTCTCGTGAACGCCAGCCCCTTGAACTGGACCGGTGACGGCAGCCGCAGCGGTTTAGCTGGCAGAGAGAAGTTACAGGCTTTAATAAGGAATAAGTTTTCGGGTGCCTGTGACCAGAGACGCTGTTCCATTGATCTTTGCAATCGTTATGACAAGGGCTGTTCCACGGGGGGGGGGGGGGTGGGGTGGGGGGGGGGGGGGGGGGGGGGTGTGGGGGGCTCTTACCTGTTTCGCTGCGATGCCGCCAGGCGCGGTGACCTGCAGGAGCTCAGAGCCGCTGGAAAATCGCGGAGATAATTATTTCCAGCAGAAATGCTTTCCTCTCGACGTCGTTTGTCACACTGATTCTGGCTGGCAGAGCTGTTTGTCGCTTTGTCCCATTCTGGCTGGCAGAACTGTTTGTCGTTTTGTCCTATTCTGGCTGTCAGAGCTGTTTGTCGTTTTGTCCCATTCTGGCTGGCAGAACTGTTTGTCGTTTTGTCCTATTCTGGCTGTTAGAGCTGTTTGTCGTTTTGTCCCATTCTGGCTGGCAGAGGTTTTTTTTTAATAGTTTTTTTCTTCTTCTCATTCTGACTTGTAGATCTGTGTCATTTTGTCTCATTCTGGCCGGTAGAGTTGAGGGGGGGGTCTTTTTTCTTTTCTTTTTCTTTTTTGTCCCATTCTGACTTGCAGAATGATGTTTTTCGAAGAGTGACATTCACCAGCACACGGTGCTTAATTGCGGAGGATCAGTGAAGAGCGTGAGGAGTCTTAGTGCCGCATTTAGTGGGGATGCAAATCAGCCAGCCTGGGGTCTGGAATCGTTAATTGGCTCGAGAGTGTCTGAGGGCCGAACGCCTGGTCACAGGGTACAGATATAACCACGCGCCATTCCTGTCTTCCCTTCTGTCCGAAACCGGAGCGCTTCTGTCAGCTGGGGATGAGACTGCCTGTGAAGCTGTTACTGTCGTGTAACGTGTGGCTTGGGGTGAGGATAATTAGGACTGTTTTCTGTGGCTTAGTGTGCTTGAGGCTAAGTGTAGAACCGTTGTGTGGGGCAGAGGATGAGCCGAAATTAGAGCCGTTCTGCCTGGCTGAAGATGAGGCGAAATTAGAACCGTTCTGCGTGGCTGAGGATGAGGCGAAATTAAAACCGTTCTGCGTGGCTGAGGATGAGGCGAAATTAGAACCGTTTTGTGTGACTGCACTGAGGATGTGACGAAATTAGAACCGTTCTGCGTGGCTGAGGATGAGGCGAAATTAGAACCGTCTGCGTGGCTGAGGATGAGGCGAAATTAGAACCGTTTTGTATGACTGCACTGAGGATGTGACGAAATTAGAACCGTTCTGAGTGGCTGAGGATGAGGCGAAATTAGAACCGTTCTGCGTGGCTGAGGATGAGGCGAAATTAGAACCGTTCTGCGTGGCTGAGGATGAGGCGAAATTAGAACCGTTTTGTATGACTGCACTGAGGATGTGACGAAATTAGAACCGTTCTGCGTGGCTGAGGATGAGACGAAATTAGAACCGTTTTGTATGACTGCACTGAGGATGTGACGAAATTAGAACCGTTCTGCGTGGCTGAGGATGAGGCGAAATTAGAACCTTTCTGCGTGGCTGAGGATGAGGCGAAATTAGAACCGTTCTGCGTGGCTTAGGATGAGGCGAAATTAGAACCGTTTTGTATGACTGCACTGAGGATGTGACGAAATTAGAACCGTTCTGAGTGGCTGAGGATAAGGCAAAATGTACCGCTAGGGCTGTGTGGAACATTTGAACGCCTTAATATGAGGTGCCGGACAAACGGAAACTTCAGACAATTTGCCACCCGCAGAACGTGTATGTGATGCTGTGTGACTTTCTTTGCGATGCCAACCCCCCCCCCCCTCCCGCACATATACATACTACACACACATACGCGCGCGCGCGCACGTGGCCGGCCACCTTCTTAAAAGTAACACCTACGGTTACTGGGTAACGATTACTATCGTTTTTTCAAGTTACCGTGGTGAACTGTCTGGTGGTGGCCTGTTGGCCGACTGTCCGGTGGTAGATTGTCCAGGATGGATGCTACCGGCGCCCTTCCTGTCTGGCCGGGAGGCTAGTGGAAGGTGGCTGGTCAAACTGACCAACTGCCGTGCCGAGACTGCGGGACACAGCAGGTTGTGGGCTGGGAGCGGCTGCACTGCGGACAGTAATATACGTTTCACACGCCAAAGGAAAGATTAACGTCAGCTTTGTTGGAGAGTGGAAAAATCCATACCTAGGGCAGACATGCGGTGCATCAATCATCCCACTGTCTATGATTATGTGCCCCCCCCCCTCCCCTCCCCCCTTACCCTCCTCTTTCATCCTCTGCCTTGTCTCTGTCTCTCTCTTGTCTCTGTCTCATCTGCCTTGTCTCTGTCTCCTCTGCCTTGTTTCTGTCTCCCTCTCTTGTCTGTCTCCTCTGCCTTGTTTCTGTCTCCTCTGCCTTATCTCTGTCTCCTCTGCCTTGTTTCTGTCTCATCTGCCTTGTTTCTTCCTCTCTTGTCTGTCTCCTCTGCCTTGTCTCTGTCTCCTCTGCCTTGTTTCTGTCTCCCTCTCATGTCTGTCTCATCTGCCTTGTTTCTGTCTCACTTTCTTGTCTGTCTCCTCTCTCTTGTCTCTGTCTCCTCTGCCTTGTCTCCGTCTCCTCTGCATTGTTTCTGTCTCCCTCTCTTGTTTGTCTCCTCTGCCTTGTCTCCGTCTCCTCTGCCTTGTCTCTGTCTCTGTCTCTTGTCTGTCTCCTTCTCTTGTCTCTGTCTCCTCTGCCTTGTCTCTGTCTCCCCCTCTTGTCTCCACTGCCTTGTTTCTGTCTCCTCTGCCTTGTCTCTGTCTCCCTCTCTTGTCTCTGTCTCCCTTTCTTGTCTCTGTCTCCTCTCTCTTGCCTCCATCTTTCTTCATTGTCTCCATCTCTCTCTATCTCCATCCGCCATGTCTCCGCCATTTCCTTTCCTCCCTTCCCAAACAACAACAACAAACGGATGTGTACGCTACACGTTTTTTGAGTAGTTTAGGATGTGTCCCGTTGGCCTGTTACATAGCGGAGCGGAGTGATGACGTCACGCTTCATCCGCATACCCTGGGGCATCGGCCATAGACAGTTTCTGATGGGTGGTAGCTAGCTACCGGTAGTCGCCGCATGGAGAACGATCCTAGGGGCTTGCCTGCCATGCCACCTGTACTTCGTGACTCTACCGCGACGTAAACCCTGTTCACCCCCCCCCCCCCCCCCCTCGTCACAAGACTTGCATGTCGTAACACTTTCACTCCCTGACCCAAAACAGCACACCCTTTCACAGGCTTTGCATACTGGCTCTGGTTGGTGGAAGGATGTTGTAAACCGAACACTGGAGTTTGACAGTGACGTTGACCCAGCAGTGACGAAACGCTTCTAGCCCGCTTGCGTTATAACCATGGACCTACATATACTGGACTGTCATAGTTCAGGAGCTGTGTGAGAGTCGAGGTGGCCGTCCTGAGCTGTCCGTCCTAACGAGCCTTCTGGTTTCCGTGGACGTAAAGAATTATTGAACCGTGCTTCGGCATTGGTCACAACTTGTCCCTAATATGTCAACTGACATCTGAGGACATTAAGCAACACTTCATCATCATCATACTGGACTGCAGGGTACCAGGCGAGTCATAGTTCAGGAGCTGTGTGAGAGTGGAGGTGGCCGTCCTGGGCTGTCCGTCCTAACGAGCCTTCTGGTTTCCGTGGACGTAAAGCTATATTGAACCATGCTTCGGCATTGGTCTCAGCTTGTCCCTAATATGTCAACTGACATCTGAGGACATTAAGCAACACTACCTACCTACGGCAGAGTCAGATCAAGAGATCTTAGAGGAGGGAGGTGGAGCTGGACCCTCAACTTAGCCCAGAAGAGATCATGAGTAGGGAGGTGGAGCTGGGCTAAGAAGATTGGACTTCCTTTGCTTGAGTTGTCCAAGTTGTTCGTCAACAGCAGTACGACGGACATTGTCTTTGTGACTCTGGCCAGGCACAGCAGTTGAAACAGCAATTGCGCAGTGCACAAGTCGCTGGGCAATGGCGAGGGGACACCGCCCTAAACTTCCATTGTTCTGGCGGCGGTCCACGGTCTCTCCTGTCTTTTTCGGGCGGTTTCAGCGGTCGAGCCTTCACTCTGTCGGCCCCTTCCCACTCTGTCCCCGTCCCTAATAGGCCATCTCGCCTCCGTGGACGTAAAGCACCAAGAAAGAAAGAATACTGGACTGCCATACATAGTTCAGGAGCTATGTGAGAGTCGAGGTGGCCGTCCTGGGCTGTCCGTCCTAACGAGCCTTCTGGTTTCCGTGGACGTAAAGCAATATTGAACCATGCTTCGGCATTGGTCTCAGCGTGTCCCTAATATGTCAACCGACATCCGAGGACATTAAGCAACACTACCTACCTGTTCAAGAGCTGTGTGAGAGTCGAGGTGGCCGTCCTGAGCTGTCCGTCCTAACGAGCCTTCTGGTTTCCGTGGACGTAAAGAATTATTGAACCGTGCTTCGGCACTGGTCACAACTTGTCCCTAATATGTCAACTGACAACTGAGGACATTAAGCAACGCTTCACCACCACCACTGGACTGCCTAGAACCATGGTCCGGGGAGGCACTGGCTGGGATCGAGATACCAGGAAGGGGGTGGAGGTGGGTGGGAGAAGGTTACTGTCATTATAAGACGTGCAGCGATGAGGTCCATGTTAATGTTTCACTAATATTGTGCAGGGCAAAATCAGAATCCAGAACCACGGGGGAAGCGAACCGACTTCGTCTGCATAACCAGCCTAACGCCTTACCGCTGGGCCTAACCGGCTCACACCCGCTTGCGTCTTCGTTAGACCTGTTTAACGCCGAGTTCACCTCTCCCGTTTCTCGTAATTATTACGTTCGCTTTATCACCCATTTGTGACGTAACTAACGCTTTCACCCCACACCCATTCACAAGCTTCATGGGCTGAAGCTATACATTCACGGTGTGTGCTAAATTCGGCTGACGGCAGTGTGACGCCTGCATCGTGACTGTCCGTGCGATGCAGGGGCACTATCTGTGCGATACAGGGGCACAAGTGTAGATAGTCCGCTATCTCCGGGTGACTGCTGTACACCTGACTGTCACTGCCAGGTTCTTTGCACTCGTGGGAGGGAGTGGACTGACACCACCGGCGATGACGACTCCATTCCTCGTCTAGCCCGGTCACTAATTTTGTTTGTTGTACATTTCTTTCTTTCTTTCTTAGAAACAGCAACAAAAAACAAAACAAAACAAAAAACTCTGTGTGTGTTGTGTGTTTCGTGGTTGACAGTTTGCTGTTTTTGTTTGGGGGGGGGGGGGGGGGGGGGGGGGGGGAGCGGGGCGCGCACGTGTATATGGTTAGGCCAGCCTCCTGTGTTCAACTAGGAAGTGAGGATAAAGTAAAGAGAGAGAGAGAGAGAGAGAGAGAGAGAGAGAGAGAGAGAGAGAGAGGAGAGAGAGAGAGCATGAAGAGATTAAAGATGGGAATTAAAATGTCGCAAATGCCGTTAAACTGTCACGGGAAGGGTGGAGGGGGGTATTTTTTATTATTGAGTGGGCTTATCTTGAAAAAGAAAAGGAAAGAGACCGAATCAGTGTTTTTTTTTTTTTTTTTTTTTGACGAGCAATATTTGGTAATGCCCCAGACTGTACACAGGTCGGAGACAGGTGTAAATTTACCGACGATTCTATAGGAGGATCATGCTGTATGAAGCAACAGACTGTGGGTCAAAAGGAAAAACAAAACAAAACAACTAAGAGTGTTTGTAGTTGGGGGGAGGGGCTGGGGTTGAGAGCACGAAATTTCGATCGACGAAATTTCGATCGACGAAATGTAGGCTACAAGCGAGCCAAGCTATACATCCTGTTTAGAAACTCTCCAGGGGAATTAGCGGTGGACACTGGCAGCCAGTCCTCAAGCGTTGTGTTCCCACACACAGCCTGCCGCCGGCCTCTGCAGCTCCCGCTGCCACGCGCCACAAGCACTCCACACAGAAGTACACCCAGGAGTGTTTTTTTCTCCAGCGGGTATCATATTTATCATGCAAAGACTGCTGTCACTGGTGCAGAGATCAGCGCCCCGAGCCTATGCCGAAAATCATGGACGTACATAGACGTAAATGGAAGTCCACGCCGAAAACACTCAGGATTAGGGTTTTGCATGGAATATGCCTGAGGGGAGTGTGGGGAGTTCGCAAGAAACGCTCGCATCGTTTTTAACGTGGGGGTAACGCCAAATGATGATGAAGTGATGCTTAATGTCCTCAGATGTCAGTTGACATATTAGGAACAAGTTGTGACCAATGCCGAAGCACGGTTCAGTAATTCTTTACGTCCACGGAAACCAGAAGGCTCGTTAGGACGGACAACTCAGGACGGCCACCTCGACTCTCACACAGCTCCTGAACTATGGTAACGCCAAAACCATGGACCATATATACAAAGGTCCATGGCCAAAACTGTGCTGGATGTACTGTAGTCCTGGACATGCTGGAGTCAAGGGTTGGCTAATTCTTGGATTCTAACGTCCCGTCAGCCATATAGGGTCACCTCAGGCCTAGAGTCAAGAGAAATGCCCAAGCTCAGTAATAGACTGGCGGGAAAAGCAACTGTTACAAGTGGCCTGTGTCTCGAAAGAGCTAACGTGTTCAGGAGCTTGAGACACTGCCTACGAGCATAAAGCTAATGAAACCACAGCCGGCATGAGATAGCTGTAGAAAGAGGAAGCGCTCGACGATCATCCCTCAAAGGACGAGAAAAGGCCATCGCCAAACAGACGAACGTTGCAAATGTTTCAAAGGCAACGTTGGGGGTGGAACGCATATGGGTTTTTCCGAGCGCGCAGATACCGTCTGGAACTAGTGAACTGAACTGGCCAGACCACTCTGTAGTGATTTAATTCCGCGTGGGAGTCCTTGTGGCGCGTTGCAGTGGGGTGGAAGTAGCTGCCTGGCGGAGGACGTCCAATTGTCGCCAATCAATAGCCAGGATCGACAGTGCCGCCATTTCGCTGACTCGGCTTTTCCCTCCTGGCTGCTTCCCACACCGCCATCCATTTTGAATGAGCCGGGCACAGTCTCTTGCGCTGATTTTGACGGTACTGCACGAGAAGAGATTGTGCATCTCTTCGTTTACCTTATGTGGTCCACGCTGTCTTTTGGTGGGACGGAGCTCTCCGACCCCTCTCCCCCAAGGTTTCATTGGATTTGCTGCTTTGGAATAAAAAAAATGGGGTGGTGGTGTTTGTTTGTTTGCTTGTTTTTGCTGTATCTCTTTTACAACATAGCTGCGCCGTCAACATGACATGTACATGGATACTGAACGTTCTGCAAGTCCACAGTCATTATCATTGTCTCAGTCTATGGCGCGTTTGTTGGCAGCATTTGTTAGCACTTTGATTAGAACCCTGTGCATTCGGATTGAAAGTGTCTGAACATAGGCTCCAAATACACGATTATGGGTGAATGTGACTGGCGAAGCGGGGAGTAATGCACGAGATGAAAGAGGACGGTGACGTGGAGAATACTGCATCTTGTCCTTGAACCCCAAGCCAGAGTGAATGATTATCGACCGCTGCCATCTGAAAACGACAACCAGAAATAAGAAAATGGCGGAAGGACTCGTGCGGGTGCGCGCCTGCGCGCGCGCGCGCGCACACACACACACACACACACACACACACACACACAACAACAACAACAAAAAACAACAACAACAACAACAACAAAGGTGTGCAAATGAATACACTTCTAGCTCCCCCCCCCCCTCCCGCCACACACACAGAGAATAGTACGTAATATAGCCTACACTGTGTATTCAGTTAAAAGAGACTTTACGGTCAGGTGACCATTTGCAACAGCGCAGTCCACATTTTGATATATGGCGTACATTCACTCACTCAATCACTAGCGCTCACACTAGGAACAACGACCCATACATGTCACAACAATCACACATAGACACATACAATACCAGCAGCGACACCGAACAATAACAACAAGGACAGACTACAACAAGGGCTTTGCTTGTTCGAAAGATCAGTGACTAGTCTACTCCAAAGTAGCAAGTATTTACTTGTGTTGGTTTCTTATCCCCCGGGAAGCAACAGGCAAACTCTGGCTCTACAGCCTGTCGAACTGACCCATCAGATAGTCCAGCTCTTTGGACAGTGTGCCTACGGCTGCGACTGGTTCAAGTTCAGTGTTGCTCTACGTCCACAGAGACCATAAGGGCTATTAGGGATGGGGAGCCCAGGACGGCCACCTCGACTTTTACACAGTTCCTGAGCTCTGCGAGTGGTTTATTGTTGGCAGACTGTTATATATTCGTCAGTGCTGATTTCCATTGTGAAACACGTCGGCCACTAAGCGGCCGAGTACTTGGTGGGCTAGTTGGACAGGCAACAACCCGCCCCTCCCAGCGGCGTAATGCAAATAGCCGTGCCAGACCGCTACGCGCCCTAAAATATCTAAATCGATTACCTCCTCGTTCATTCATTCTTTCGCTGAGACTGCCGGGCTGGGCTGGGCTGGGAAGGATGTGGTATGAGACTGGCGAGCTGGGCTGGGTGGGAAGGTTGTGGTGTGAAACTGGCGAGCTGGGCTGGGTGGGAAGGATGTAGTGTGAAACTGGCGAGCTGGGCTGGGTGGGAAGGTTGTGGTGTGAAACTGGCGAGCTGGGCTGGGTGGGAAGGATGTGGTATGAGACTGGCGAGCTGGGCTGGGTGGGAACGTTGTGGTGTGAAACTGGCGAGCTGGGCTGGGTGGGAAGGATGTGGTGTGAAACTGGCGAGCTGGGCTGGGTGGGAAGGATGTGGTATGAGACTGGCGAGCTGGGCTGGGTGGGAAGGATGTAGTGTGAAACTGGCGAGCTGGGCTGGGTGGGAAGGATGTGGTGTGAAACTGGCGAGCTGGGCTGGGTGGGAAGGATGTGGTGTGAAACTGGCGAGCTGGGCTGGGTGGGAAGGATGTGGTATGAGACTGGCGAGCTGGGCTGGGTGGGAAGGTTGTGGTGTGAAACTGGCGAGCTGGGCTGGGTGGGAAGGATGTAGTGTGAAACTGGCGAGCTGGGCTGGGTGGGAAGGTTGTGGTGTGAAACTGGCGAGCTGGGCTGGGTGGGAAGGATGTGGTGTGAAACTGGCGAGCTGGGCTGGGTGGGAAGGATGTGGTATGAGACTGGCGAGCTGGGCTGGGTGGGAACGTTGTGGTGTGAAACTGGCGGGCTGGGCTGGGAAGGATGTGGTGTGAGACTGGCGGGCCGGGCCGGGCTGGGAAGGATGTGGTGTGAGACTGGCGGGCTGGGTGGGAAGGTTGTGGTGTGAGATGGCGGCTGGGCTGGGTGGGAAGGATGTGGTGTGAGACTGGCGAGCTGGGCTGGGTGGGAAGAATGTGGTGTGAGACTGGCGGGCTGGGCTGGGCGGGAAGGATGTGGTATGAGACTGGCGGGCTGGGTGGGAAGGATGTGGTATGAGACTGGCGGGCTGGGCTGGGCTGGGAAGGATTGGTGTGAGACTGGCGAGGGCGGGTGGGAAGGATGTGGTGTGAGAGTGGTGGGCTGGGTGGGAAGGTTGTGGTGTGAGACTGGCGGGCTGGGCTGGGAAGGTTGTGGTGTGAGACTGGCGGACTGGCTGGGAAGGTTGTAGTGTGAGACTGGCGGGCTGGGCTGGGAAGGATGTGGTGTGAAACTGGCGGGATGGGCTGGGAAGGATGTGGTGTGAAACTGGCGAGCTGGGCTGGGTGGGAAGGATGTGGTGTGAGACTGGCTGGCTGGCTGGGAAGGATGTGGTGTGAGACTGGCTGGCTGGCTGGGAAGGATGTGGTGTGAGACTGGTGGGCTGGGCTGGGAAGGATGTGTTGTAGAAACAACCTTGCCCTCTCCATTGTGAACAGCGAGTTGCGGGGTGGCGCAGAACTCCATAACGCCTCGTCAGTAATGGCAGAATGATGACACATTCATTGGAAATCCCAAGAGGGTCACTATGACTATGACGGAGGCTATAGTCACCACCAGAGTGCTTCTGCACTAAGCTGGGCAGCGATGTCAGTCACAAGACTGTGTCCATAAACCGCATTTGTTGAAGAGAAAACTGAGCCCAAGCGTACTCGAACTGCTAGTATGCGAACCCAGAGACACCACTTGCACTACACTTGCTCTAGTAGTAGTATCCCTGGTCAGCCATTGCCTTGGCTATTTGTACCAAAAACAAAACAAAAAAAAGGAAGAATGGAAAACCTGACAGCCTTCAAAATGATCAAAGACGTGTGTGGCATGTGAGATGGGTGTTTACGGTTGAATGAAAATCCTGCAGCATGGGAGTTGTTGTTGTTGTATTCGATCGCTGTAGATTAATGGACCCTGCCTGGGATCCGATGCAAGAACCTCGCGGTCCCCGGTACTTTACGGTACTTGAGGTCTACAGTTGTTCCTAGTTAATACTGACTGTTACGCGCCTTGTTAACCCCAGGTGCATCGTACAACAAACACTGCACTGAGCAGTTCCGCACTGCCCTAGACTGTGTGCTGCACTGCCCAGTGAAAACGACATCAGCCGGACTTTACAGGCACGGACCGGAAAATCCAATCATCGCAATAGAAGAAAAGGAGACTGGCAGAAGATTGAATGGCACACACAGTCCGTAGAGAACATATCAGGCCTTGGGGTGAGGGATGGGGATTGAGGGGGAGGGGGGGGGGGGGGGGGGGTCGTATCGATCTAGAGATGATAATATTCGACCTTGCAGCATGACGGAGTCGCTGTGGGAGACTGGCTGCCATCTTGTAGCCCCCAGTGTCCGGGCTGCTGGGGTGGTTTGGTAATACGTCAACCTCCGGGAGTTATCACCATTGTTTAGTTAACGAGAGAGAGAGAGAGAGAGAGAGAGAGAGAGAGAGAGAGAGAGAGAGAGAGAGAGAGAGAGAGAGAGAGAGGAGTGTGTGTGTGTGTGTGTGTGTGTGAGTGTGAGTGAGTGAGTGAGTGAGATGAAACATCAGCCCCGCACGCACACGCAATAATTATGGATGTATGTGCATGTGCATGCTATTACACATACACACAACGCCCCCCCCCCCCCGCCCCCACACTCACGCACCCCCCCCCCCCCCCCACAGACAGGCACCCCCCCCCACACACACACACACACACATGCACGCACGCACTCAGGCACGCACCCCCCCCCCCCCCCACACACACACACATGCACGCACGCACTCAGGCACGCACCCCCCCCCCCCCCCCACCACACACACACACACACATACACACACAATCGTCATCGGGAGCTGTCTAGAAGTCGATTATTGATTCTTACTTGAAACGTTGAAGCAGTTGACCGCTTGCCGATGTACTTAGAATCGTTGTGCTATTGTGAGACTCCCGATCGATCGTTAGACCTGATTAATACCGATTAAGTTGTCTCCCAAAAATGGAACTGGCAGAGAGGTCGGCAAGCGAGAGCTCCTCTCCCCACCAACGCTTTATAAATTACAGGGGACCTCAAGGGAAGGTGCAGATTAGCCTGAAATTGTGCAAATCTTTTCATTCGCAGGCTTCGAATAGTTTGCACTGTCAACACACACACACACGCACGCACGCGCGCATCAGATATAAGTCTTTACATTTAATAATAATTATAGAAATAATAATGTTTGTTAGAAGTGATGTTACATTTGAAGTAATAATTACGATCTGCCTGCTGCATGTAAAGTAATCCGATGTGCTTCCTACATGGAAATTAGAATGACCTATCTCGTATGTGTAAAGGGAAATGAACTCTCCTTCATTTAAAAAGACTGACCTGCCTACTTACACGAGTAAATCAAAATGATCTGCATCTTAGGTGTAAAGTTAGCAGTAGGTAAGTTTCCACTTTGCCGGATTTTGTTGATACGCAAGAGCATCGTTGACGGTTCATTGGGGCAGAAAGTGACACTTCCCTGATGATTCATTAGCACCTGAGACATCAGAGTTGTCCTTCCTGTCGTAGTTTATGATTGATCGTTCGCTGATTCACGCACGAGTTATTGGCGGTGATAGACTGTATCGGACGATTTGCTCTCCGTTGGGGAAACCTTAACCTATATACCGACACTGACATACTAAAGTCTGCTGAACAGGAAATCTGGCTTTGCATAGTTTCCCGTTGCCACTTATCAAGCAGAGAGCGTAGTTTTGAGTTCACCGAGGAACGACTTTTCGGAAACGGGAAAATGACGATGGGTGAGTGGCCGGAGGAGATGAATGAGGCTGGCGTTTCCAATGGGATTCTCTGTGGAAGTAGGCAGGCAGAGACAGAGCAGAGGGAGACAGACAGCGGGAGTGAGAGCAGAGGGAGACTGACAACGGGAGTGAGAACAGAGGGTACAGAGCAGAGGGAGACTGACAGAGGGAGTGAGAACAGAAGGTTCAGAGCAGAGGGAGACTGACAACGGGAGTGAGAACTGAGGGTACACAGAGCAGAGGGAGACTGACAGAGGGAGTGAGAACAGAAGGTACAGAGCAGAGGGAGACTGTCAGCGGGAGTGAGAACAGAGGGTACAGAGCAGAGGGAGACTGACAGAGGGAGTGAGAACAGAAGGTTCAGAGCAGAGGGAGACTGTCAGCGGGAGTGAGAACAGAGGGTACAGAGCAGAGGGAGACTGACAGAGGGAGTGAGAACAGAAGGTTCAGAGCAGAGGGAGACTGACAACGGGAGTGAGAACTGAGGGTACACAGAGCAGAGGGAGACTGACAGAGGGAGTGAGAACAGAAGGTACAGAGCAGAGGGAGACTGACAGCGGGAGTGAAAACAGAGGGTACAGAGCAGAGGGAGACTGACAGCGGGAGTGAGAACAGAAGGTACAGAGCAGAGGGAGACTGACAGCGGGAGTGAGAACAGAAGGTACAGAGCAGAGGGAGACTGACAGCGGGAGTGAGAACAGAAGGTACAGAGCAGAGGGAGACTGACAGCGGGAGTGAGAACAGAAGGTACAGAGCAGAGGGAGACTGACAGCGGGAGTGAGAACAGAAGGTACAGAGCAGAGGGACACTGACAGCGGGAGTGAGAACAGAAGGTACAGAGCAGAGGGAGACTGACAGCGGGAGTGAGAACAGAAGGTACAGAGCAGAGGGAGACTGACAGCGGGAGTGAGAACAGAAGGTACAGAGCAGAGGGACACTGACAGCGGGAGTGAGAACAGAAGGTACAGAGCAGCATCAGTCAATCAGAACGTCACAAATAATGTTCCGATTGAGAATCCCGAGGAGTTGCTGCCATGTTTGCCTCGCAAGCAACAGAGCAAAACATTAGTGGATTCCGAACTAAATCTTCAAAACAGGTAATGGCGCATGCTCGCTGACGACGAGAGATATAAGTTGCAGAACGCTGGATTCCGACTCGAATCATCGTGCCAGACACCAGTCAGCACAGCACCACATGGCGGTGAGATCCAGTGCTTGTGAGAACGTAATTGGCACAGGCGCTGCTGCATAGCATGGGATTCTGGGACTTCTCCGAAAACTAGTGCTGGCAGAAAAACATGAACATTATTAAGCGTTCGTATACCCAAGTGCTGTTACCGAGGAGACTGAAAGTGCGTATGTAATGGTTTAATTGCGTTCTGTGCCGTCAGTGGCTGCAGCAGCTTAGAAGGAAACGTGAAAGTGAAGTGAGCTGAGAGGGGGCGATACTTTAAGCTTGTGACAAAAGGCGGTGGTGATTGATCAGCTGGAGCTGTGGCTCGGGTCCTTTTGCCTTCCGTGCCTTTACAGCCTAACTAACGTGGATGTAAGCCATGCCAGTCTTCTAGTGGTTGTTGCCCGTCGTAAACAGCATGGCTCGTGCTGTTTGGCTGGGGCGCTTTGAATGACTGGTACACACCGGAGCCAGCTTGCTCGAATAGCCTTGACCTTAAGAATAGCAAGGAAGTCTTTTTAGAAACACACACACACACACACACGATGTTTATACACAGATAACTACTGTATGTTTTTGAAATGTTTGTAAGCCGTCTGTGAGTCTCTTTCCTTCACTCTGTGTGGCATATTTGACAATATACTTGGATTTCTTTATTAAATTAATAGTGAGCTGGTTCTGTGCAATTCTCCTGTGCTTTATTTTATTTTCAAACTTCATATTCACATTGATGTTTGAGTGTTGACAGCAATTCGTGCCTATACACTCATCCTTGCGTAACTGATACAGTTCAGTCAGTCAGTCTCTCCCTTCCCACTGTGAAGAACATTATATTCTGTCCACCTCAGATTCCATGCTACAGTGAGAAGAACTATTTGACTGTCTGTGTCTGCCTCTCTCTCTTGGCTGTGTGATTCGACAGTTCAGGAGTGAATTGGTCGCTCGGCGTCATTCTAGCAGTGTGTGACGAACACTTTCACGTGAAGCAGATTTGCCAAATCAATACAAAACCAGTTCTGTAACAGTAATGTAGTGTGGAGCATTGACAGGTGCCACTAAATAGCACACATCTCTCAAGTGAACTACCTCCATCCAAAGCGCAGTAGCTCACCGTGTTATTTCTGCTAACAGATTGTCAGCACCATGTGGTGGATTTTTCTGTACATTATAGCCCCCCCCCCCCCTCCCGCTTTATATATTTGTCAGTATGTGTGAGAAAGTGTCCACGCATGTATACTTGAGTGTATGTGTGTCTGTGGAGTGTGAATGAAAGTTACATGCGCAACAACTGTGCTTCAGCTTGAACTCACTTTTGTTCTTAATGGTGCGTTCGTATCCACCCTACTGTATACACGTTAGTATAATAGGTATCCACTGCAGATGTGTATCAACATGTCTACGCTGTCAGTCAATGTTTAAATGGTATTTCTGTATTCAGTAGATAATATAATAAGGATGGTTTGTACACCAGGTATTGCCCTGATATTACCGCACTGGTTGACTGGGCGTAAAACACCAGTTTACTTACCACCAAGGAACTCGCTCGACCTGAGTAGCCTACGGGCAAAAAAAAAAAAAAAAAAAAAAAAAAAATCGTGCAGTGATACAACGTACCATACTTTGCATAACCTATGTATTTTAATCCTGATCGGTCTTTCGTCTCGGCATGCATAGTCTCAGAAGTGAAGAAAAAGCTTGGGCTGTCCGGTGCACACTTGGGTTACAAGTATCCCAAGTTTAGTGTATCTTTGTTATTGGAGATTTTACATTTGGGGTTCGTAATCTATACCATTGTTCTGCTGATTGTACACTGTACAGCTGTAACCGCTCGTACCAGATGTAGGATGCCGTCTGTTTGCTCATTAAATTCTTTGGTAGCCGAGACATCGTTATCTGTGTCACCGGGATAACACACGTGCAAGCACACGCTTTCTGTCCGTCACAGACACAGGTTTTCTCTCCCTATCAAACATGTAAGCACACACATTTTTAGTTCCCCCAGCACCCCCCCCCCCCCCCCAACGTTTTCTCTCCCTATCACACACATGTAAGCACACGTTTTCTCTTCCACACATGTGAGCACACACGTTTTCTCTCCCTATTACACACGAAAGCACACACTCTCAAACAGAATGACTCATTTTCACCTAACGAGTATTGTTTTGTCTGTCTCCTCAGCTGTACGAGAACGCCATGATCAACGCGGGGTTGATCGACGACGCCAGGCTGGGCATTGAGCGTCTGCACCGCCTGCTGGACCTGGCTCTGGAGACCAAGACGTCACAGTGACTCACGGCTGTGTCACTGTGACTCACGGCTGCGTCACTATGACGGCAGTCGTTGCTCGCCTACGGCTACTTCTGCGGCGTGTCACGTCCTGGGGGCTCTTCTGGTCACGAGTGTGGTTGTGACACGTTCGCCCTCCGGTTGGAATGATCGAAAACGGGTTTTCCATTTATAGGGATACTAGGTTCTCTGTGTATGGAGTAGCGGTGGAGGGGGGAAAGCGGGGCAGGGGGTGGGGGGTGGAGGCGGAAGTGGGGGATACCCGATGGATTGACTCTCTGGATGTTATACAAGTGAAACATCATGGCTTGGATCCGTTTATGTTAACCCCACTGATGACCATTTTGCGGACGTAGTCCGATCCTGCTCATGCACTTTGTCATTACATGTGAATTGAAACAAACGAAACAGGAATCAATTCTAAAAGTCACATAAACCAGCCCTTCTCCACGTTTTGTTTCTTATATATCTTAATTTAATAACCAATAATGAGTAGTTGTTCATTAGGCAACAGTAATGTAGTTACGGGGGAATACGTTTTATGGACAGCATGTGGAACTATCCATTATTTTCATCTCGCAATTCATCACGAGCCATCTATACCATTGTTCTGCTGATTGTACACTGTACAGCTGTAACCGCTCGTACCAGATGTAGGATGCCGTCTGTTTGCTCATTAAATTCTTTGGTAGCCGAGACATCGTTATCTGTGTCACCGGGATAACACACGTGCAAGCACACGCTTTCTGTCCGATCCTGCACATTATTTTCATCTCGCAATTCATCACGAGCTGCGCCCCCCCCCCCCCCCCCCTCCCCATGGATGTTTGGTATAGACTGAAGCGTGTCAATGTTCATAAGTGCTTTTTATTGCTGTTCATTATGTAATCTGGACTTTAAATTGATTTATCATTAGAGAAAACATGCATTTTGTTTACTGCACACTTACATGACAGATTTAGAGAGCAGTTCATCATTCATGTCATTTTGTGTGTGCTTCATTTAAACTGATTTGATTTTTAGTTCATCATTGGAGAAAACCTGTATTTTGTTTACTGCACACTTACGTGACAGATTTACACAGTTCATGTGATTTTGTGTGTGCTTCATTGAATACCATGCATGTAAAGTTATGTAAGAAAATAAAAGGAAGTTAAAACATTTTGTGTTTGTGAAATGCTGATACTAGTGATAGTAATAAAATTGAGAGGGAGGGGTTATTATGACATTAGTCAGCAGAAGGCAACTCTCACAGACAGTCCAGAAGACATTATACATGTGGAATAAACAGTGACTGGTTCTCTTACTAGTTTTGCTGAAAGAAAAATATGGGCTGAAGAACAATTCTAGTACCACCAACCATCGGCATCATGCCATATGACACAAACATCAAATCACACATTTCGGATTTTTTTATATATATAAATGTTCAGTGCCCATGTAATTTTTACAACATGGAATGTCCTACCAGTACCAATTAAATTTATAAAAAAATCTTCTCACAAGTTGTCAATTTTGATTTGCATTTCTAGAAAATGTTGAATCAGAATGCAACTAGATAGATATGTATGATCTTACCTTTTGATAAGCCTTTACAGAACAACGATTTCACCTTCTATATAGCTCTAGCATTGTAATAAGTCAAATTTAATGGAACAATGTTGGATACATGTACACTGAAGTTACCCACCAGAGTGCACCTACCTGAATTTCAGTGTAAGATTCACCCACTGTACATTTATATCTCATTTACTTAATTTTGTGAAACATAGTTCACACAGTTGATCTAGAAAATCCTTTTTCTTCTTCACCACTGACATTTGGGGGGAAGTGTTTTATTTATATATGTAAAACAAACAGCATAGTAAATTTTGTCACATTCTGACCCTTTCGCCTGACAGTGGATTTTTGTTTTGCTGTGGTGTATTTTGACAGTAAAAAGAGAATCTGTTTGGTGAGAGAAAGAGAAGTAACCACACTGCGGTACTGTTCAACTGTGTAATGTAGATTGCATCAAAACAGTTCATTAATTTTAACAGGCGATATTTCTGCTCTGAAACTTGGGTGCTGTTCTAGCTGTGTTGGGCAAGTTCAAGACTATGTTCCTCTCACTTCTGACAGTCACGATCAGGATGTTCAACACAAACACACCTTGCAGCAAACCACAAGCATAATGCACACACATGTATGTATCGGTGGTGATACTTTATTCATACTGTAAATTACACAAAATGTACAACACAAGATGAATGAAACAAACTGACACAGTTCTGAGCTTACTTTCCATGCACTCACAAAACGAATATCAGAGAACAAAACAAAATATACACCTGGTTAGCTAAATATCATCCCTCAGCTCCACAGACCATCTGAATCTTAAGTGATAACAGTTATCAGATAGCTTTGTTCAGAAATAAATTTGATGCAACAGATTATAATGTCACACTCTTACAGTGTAGATTACAGGGGGCAGGGGGTGGGGGAGAGTGCGCAAACGTAAATTGATGTGAACTTTTTGCTAAATTATATTACGTTCTGTGAATAACTTAACATCACTTAAACATGCACAGGAACTCTGTTTGGCTGTACAATCATGTGGTCACAAGTAACTTAAGCTTCAAAAGATAATTATACAAGATTAGCGAAGCAAAACAGAAGAAAAAGAAAAATCACCCCGTACATTTGACAATATGAACTCTACACTAAATATGTTCACATTCAGTACAGGCATACATGTTAACAGCTAAGGCCTGGGCCCAGCACTGACATCAGCAAAATCCTGCTATCACAAGTAGGAAGAGTACCAGCTGTCTGCAGCAACTGGATTCAGTAACAAAATGCTGCACAATCCCCAGAAAGCAAACCACTGCTTTCCACCCACCCATGAGGCAAGCTGCCCCCTTTTCTTACTTCAATCTGCTGCGAAATCACAGACCTTTTGGGTCAATGTTTGTTAGCAATGTATGCCTGATACGAAACAGATCTAATTGCTCAACATCAAATAATGCATTTTCACAGAAATTCTACACTCTCCATGCACTAAACAAAGAAACTCATCAGCCTATCTCTATCCCTATCTCCATTCTCATACATCCACGCGTTGGGATCTCATTTTCTCCTGGTTATCACA
Organism: Alviniconcha marisindica; assembly: GCA_018857735.1. NCBI lineage: Eukaryota > Metazoa > Mollusca > Gastropoda > Provannidae > Alviniconcha > Alviniconcha marisindica. Next base: position 170,112 of record JABMCL010003766.1, on the reverse strand, counting down.
AGGTAGGACAAACAACACACCAAACAAGTTCATCTCACAAGTGGAACAGAGCTTGCAGTTACACAAATGTTTTATGTTTGATGAAGACTAAAAAACAACGACTAAGCTTATGATGGCAAAATCAGAATCAAATGGAATGACTGATAGTATACAATGATACACTAGCAAGAAAGGATGAGACAAAATGAAACGTGACAACCTGGTATCATAGAATGCACACCTTTGGCACAAACTTGCCAAACTAATTATTTATTACCCAGCTTTCTATTCTACTTGTATTGGATTTTTAAAATAAACTGATTAGACATGCTTGGAATTCAAGAAATACCTGACAAGTAAAATCAAGCTCTAGACAGGAAAGCCCCCTCCCCCAAGGCAAAATAAATCATTAACAATATCATTTGCCAGTTTTCCTGTAAATACAGCTTCCTTGAAACTAGGTAAGCCACTGTCATCATACCAAACAGTAAATGACAAGATGTAAACAGTGTCTGAATGAAAGCCTGAATGGAACAGACAATTACAATGATCCCAAGAGAGACAAGGTGTCTGAGAACAGACTTACCTGTAGAACTAAATTTTTGTTGTTTAGATATTCCCACACCAGCTGACAGGATATGACTACCTTTATTGAATTTTGCTAAGGGTCGCAAATATGCTTATCTGTATGACAGAAGCGTTTTTTTAAAGTAAAGGCTTTAAGCAGTCTCTCTGATGTCAGGGTGTGAAGTAAGTTGTTACAATGGATCAACTTTAACAGCTGCCAGGCCAGGTTGGGTGACATCGTATGAGGTCAGTGGTAGTTTACTGCCTATGTCAGTTTCTGGCCACATTACTAGTTTCCCACCATTAACTTGCACACAAGACTGACCATATTTCGCAGCTCAGCGTGATGTTGCAAAAGACAACGCTGAAAACTATGACTTTTCTCTCTCCATAGTCATGATGATTTTAAACCAGCTCCTTCTACTAGCTGAGCTGGTGAGAAATGTTGATGGCCAGGGAAGGTCCCAAGCTTAAGGATACCAAAAGTAGTGCTGTTATCTGTCAGGCGTGCACATAATTATGCAGTAGATCTGAGAGGCAGAATTTTTATTAGATAAATGCAGGATTGTTCTGTCAGTGCATTTAGTGTCGTCAGGTTGTACGCATTTTCCATATGCATGTTCTAAAAAGTGTGTGACCCCTGCTCTATCTTCCCCACAAATTGAGCTACATCAGGGAATCTAAGCAGCCCTCCCTCCACCCGATTCAGTACAGGTACCATGTCAGTTTCCTTTCTCTATGAACTGTTCTTACCCAACAACCGAAATCAGAAATATCAAACAAACATTGGTAACATTTTTCTAAACATAAAGTTCAGTCCCACTGTCTTGCTTGTAAGACAAGTAGATATAAGATGACTACTTTTCCCTCAACAGCTTGTGTGGAGCACAAAGGGTTCAAAGGGGGGAAAATGTTACTCAAGATGCTCATTTGACACTGGTTGTTTCCTATTTGAATTCCATCTTCACATGGCGGACAAGTCCACAGACCATTTAATTGGTACACAGCCTCTACATCGTTGGCGAGGGCAGACGCAGCAGCCTATTTGACCGAGAGGATAAGGGCGACGATAAGTCCGTACAATCCCAACACCTCAGCGAAGATAAGAATGAGGATCATGCCGACGAATAACCTGGGCTGCTGAGCTGTGCCTCGTACTCCGGCATCTCCTACTATTCCAATGGCAAAGCCAGCTGCCAGACCGCTCAATCCTACACTCATGCCAGCACCCAAATGCAAGAAGCTCCTGAAACAGAGAGATGAGGAGATGTCGAAATAAGGCAGTGTGCAATGGCATGATGTTTAGCTGACCCTGCTGTGAATGACTGCCCTGGGGCATCAAATACCAGCAGAGCCCTTTCAAGACATAACAGGCCATCTTTCAACAGAGGTTCTGTGCACTGTCATCGCGAAACTGTAAACACAAACACAATTAATGTTTCTTTCAAGACAGGCAATCTGTTATCAGTGGTTCTGCATAATTGTCATCACCAAGAATAAACACGATTAATGTTCTTTTAAGACAGGCAATATTTCACCAGAGGTTCCACACACAGCCATCACAATGGCTCTGCACAAATGAGGTAACTACTAAAACTAAAAGGCAGGCAGTTCTGATTAGGAGGGCAATCAGACAAGGGAACTGGCAAAAGCAATATGGTGGAAGTACCTCACTGGAGCCTATGGGCTCCATCTTGACAGAATGGGACACAGGGGCAGCATCCCATATTTTTGACTGAAAGAAAACAACGTAAATCATAATGCCCTGTCCTTGATTCAAATGTAGACTTCAAAGTTCATGCGATGTAGAAGGTAACAGTTCACATAAATCTATTATTAAATAATACATAAAATGATAAATTCCCCACCCAAAGCTGGCAAAGGGCAAATGTATCGTACTACAATCACAGTTTGGACAAGGTTATTTGCCGTTCATTTATTCTCATTGAATCTGTGACAAAAACTCCTGCAGTCCTTGTTAATGTCATCACTGTATAAATTATAATTTATACCAGTTGTTCTTTACTAATAAAACACAACTGACCCCCCCCCCACCCCCCCATCTTTTTTGTTTTTACCCACAGCACTTACTTGTAAAGGGTGTAGGAGCCATCCCCTGAAATGCTCTGGGTGATAACAACAGCGACGACAAGGCCATAGATGGCAATGATACCTGCCATAACGACAGGGATGACAGACTTCATGATGAGCTCAGGGCGCATCACCGCCATGGCAGAGATGCCTGTGCCAGACTTGGCAGTGCCATAGGCAGCTCCCAGTGCTGAAAATGAATCACAAACTTGTAATTTTCTAAACAGTATGTCAGGCAATATTTTCTTTAAAATGAGACCTTAAATAGCTGACAGAGCCTATCTGTCAATAAAATTTGGTATGCACGCTTTTCAAAAGAATGATGATTATTCTGATTCATCTGAAAGTGAAACTGAATCATACTGAATGGTGAACCTGTATCTGAAAGAATTAGTCTCCATATCACTTTCTGACTAAAACAAAAATCACATACCTTGGGAAACCGATCCATATTTTCCGGGCAAATTGACAGAGGACACAATAACAGAAACAAGACAAGGGTAAAAAATATGCAAAACCCCAGCACTGTTAATGGAATTGCTCTACCCCCAGAGCTGCCATAGTGCCAACCCTTCTAGACTTAAGTGTAGGAAAATCAGATTTTATGTGTAGTAATTAGATTTTGGGTATAGTGTACATATGTCATGGTCCTCCTTCACAAATCAGTTTTGTGGAAACATGTGCCAGAACAGCTGCAGAGAGTGATGTTGTGCACTCCAAAGAAATTTGTGAAAAGCGTCTCCACTCGAATTAAGTCTAAACACTGTGAAGACAGTGTCTCACAGACTATAAATGGAAAATCTTCAGTGTACTTCCTATCACTTTTAGTTTTACTTTGTTGATGTGACACTTCAAGCACATGCGTTGTTCAGTGTTGTACATTCTGTCATGGGCGACAGAAAAGTCCCAAGAAGAAGGTGCTGCACATTACATGCAGAGCACTCCGTGTTGATTGTACAGTGCACAGAAACTTTTCTGCCTATTGCCCTATATACACATATTCTTCCCAAACATTTTGATGTGTTTTTTTGATGTGATTTACTACCCTGGAGCTCACTTTCTGTTTTTTGCTTCGGCATGGCAATTTGAAGTGATTGAAAATGTAAGTCATCTCACCAGGAAGTGATACAGTATAAGAACGGGAACTGAACTGAATGCTATGACTGGTCAGCTGGTTTAAAACGCAAATGCCGATTAGCCGTGGCACAACCAACACCATGACACAAAAAAGGCACACAAGCAACTAGATTCTGGCATATCTGATGTCCACACGTACACATGGGATAAAAAAGAAACAATTATTGGGGGCGGGAAGCATAGTGATATGATCACAAGTGTAGCAGCGTAGTGCAGTGACCTCGGGCGTAGTAAACTACAATCAAAACGTAGTTGTTGGCAGCTCTGTATACGCCAAAACAGTCCTGATCTGTACGACAGAAGGATTTAATTTAGTTTAAGAAGTCTGTCTCTCATTCCGTAGGTCTCTGACATACAGGGTGGAAACTGTTTGTCAAAACATCAATTTTGACAGCTGCCAGACCAGTGTTAGTTCACTGCTTACATTAATTTCCGGCCACATTACTAGTTCCGTCATTCATTTGCATGCAGGACTGACAACATTTCACAAAAGACAATGCAGAAAACAGCCTTCCTTCTTTTCTTTCAGTTATGATGGTAGTTCTGAACCAGTTCCTTCCACTAGCTCTGAGCCAGCTGACATTAGGCCGCCTACTCAAGAAAGTAAACAAGTGAGCCAGGGATCTGCTGGTACCAGCAAATGGCAGAGATCTAACAAGTCACTGCTGAAAAATGCCATGGAGAGAGGGTCCCAAGCTCATGGATACTAAAAGCAGTGAGCACTGTTATCTGCTGGCCTTGCACAGAAGTCTGCAGAAGGCAAAGGTTCAGCTAGGTAAGTGCAGGATTGTTCTTTAAAAAATTGCTGTCACTGTGTCAGTGTGTGTAGTGTCATGTTTGGTTGTACACGTCTTACTTCAAGACAATGCGTTTGCTGCATGCATGTTCTAATATTTCACTATTTGCCACCCCAGCAAGATCTGGAAACAAGGAAGCCTTGTCATTATATCAGCATATAGCAACATTTACTGAAGGTGGAAGACAAAACCAAAATGCATGTTTACAGTGAACACAAATGACAGAAAATGGAAGCAGCCTTGATTTCAACTTGTTACAAAATCCTTTAGCAAAAGTCATTTAGCAAGTAACACCATTTAAAAGGTAAGTCTTTTTTATATACATTTCAGGTCTGAAAAAGATAACTCGATGAAGCGAGTCTGAGAAAAAGACAATTAAAGACCGACACCTGAATCTGTCGGATGCAACACAGGACACAATTTTTGTTTTGATTTAATCTTTGAATTTAATGATTGCTATCAATCTGTGGGGAAAATAAACATCCATCTTTATAACAAGACAGTAAAACTTAAATTGACTCAATTCACTTTTTATTTCATATTCAAAATCACAACAATGATGTCCTGTGTTACATCCGACAGACCGCCACCTTAATTTAAAAAATAAAATAAAATGAAACACAACACTGAATCAAAAATAGGATGTGTTTATTAGAATTTATGAAGCATAGTTGTTTCCATGACTGCAGCATGAAATAAGGTCATCAACAACACTTTTTTTACATTTTATCTGTCGGATGTAACGATTATTGGATGGACATAACATTTCCCATGCTCACAATACACAGCTTATAAAATAACAGTGCTGATTTCCCTACACTGCAACAAAATGTTACCAGCTGATTTAGTAGTGGTTTTGAATGACTGCAGCACTAAACAAGTTGCTTGTATAGTTGTAATTTTGTCAAAGGCCCTTTTTAAGCATTTTATCTGTTGGATGTAACAACTCTACGGTGGACACACCACTTCCCTTTGTAAAGTTTGTAAACTTTCCTTTCCTGTAAAACATATGCACATCCGACACACTGCTGTAAATACTGAACAAGGCCAAAACCATTATTTAAAGTAATGCACTGTCGGATGCCACGCATATCAGAGGACACAATGGAATATGTAACACAGGACAGTCAGTATGTGACTTAGAAAAAGTACAGCCAAGTTGTCATTATTATTCTTTCATTGACAAAACAGAAAACCATGTGAATTACAAATGTACATTCACCCTATACCCTTAACCCTATTGTTAACAGCAGGTAAAATTCAATTATGAAAGACATTGATTTGGCATTCAAGTCTCACTACCTGGAATAACAACTGTAACACATTGTAAGTAACCATAAACAGTAATGCAAAATCTGGAAACTGACGACAAAGCATAGAGAATTTCCCATGTTAACACTAATTCATCCCATCCTAAGAAATTTAAAAGATTTGTTTTCAGTGAGTTGGCAGTTCAGCATTGAGACATATCTTTATTTCTCTGCTGTTCCTAAGTACTGCAGTGCTTCCCAGGACGAATCTGGCTTCATGCTCCACTAATGTTGTCCCTGCTGTGTGATGAAAAACACTTGCTCTTCCCCTTTTGGAGCATCGACCTCTTTAGCCTGAAAAGAAATATGCATGTGTACAAAATAAGGCAATATAACAACTGTTTTTGAGGATATGTCTCCATATTTATAGGTATGCAACTCTGGTGACGTACATGCATATAAGATATTGTGTGTGTCTGCACGCGCACGTTTGTGTGTTTTGACTTTCCCCAGAATATATAATATACACATCTATATCAGACATCAGGTAATATTACTAACATATATACAGTACTGTAGTTGAAACATAACACAAAATACCAGGATACCCCCTCCTTTTTTAAATTTCTGTTCATTTGGTCTTTTCTCCCCACCCTACATTGTGCCACAGCATATTGTATTTTGTGTTGTATGAATTTTTTGTCTTCATGTTGCATATTTATAGTGAATTGTCACAAGAATTCTACTCTATATGCTGCACTGTATTGTATTTGTACTGCAATGCACATATAAAACTACATCAGTTAAGAAATTCTATTCTGGCTTTCACTAGTTTCAGCACACACTTTAGAATGCATCTGTCCTGCTAGAAATAGAATCAAAACAACAATAACAATATACTTTATTCATCCCAGGGAAATGGGAAGGCCTGGGAAGATAATAAAAAAATCATCTCCCTAATCACAATGTTAATGTTATGGTAATGCTTCTTTTCTTTTTCTTTCTTCTTCTTTTTGTTGTGTTTGTACAATTTGTATAGATTGGTATAAATAGATAATTTACGGCTATGCCTTTAAAAAAACTCTTAGTTCACATCACAGACGGCAATAATAAACCTGTAGAGATGCAGAAGTGCACTGAGGAGTAAAAATTTGTGTCATGGCATCATGCTGTTCTGATTGACTTCACAAATGAAAAAAACGCTGTCCGACAGCGGCAAATCAACTCTGAAACGTGTGCCGTCGTAAACACGGGTATTTTCGCCATTACGAAGTAACACTTGAACGTATACGTTTTTCTCTTTCAGTCGAAACACTAAGAAAAAAACTAGTTCATTTGATCGAAACTTGACATTACTGTGCAAAAATTGGCCACTTGCGATCGAAACACTGACCTAAGGTCCGCTTGTGTCATCAGAGAAACGGCTGGCTATTGAACAAAGACATCACTTTGAATTTGCACACTGCCAACCGAAACCTGTTTAATAATGGTCACTTCGCTCACAATTACAAATGAAAATGCAAAAATAACGTTGTATCAATGAAAAGTAACTATTTAATCTGTCGGACACAACATCACATTTCGATCGAAACTGTAAAAAGGTACATGACCCAAATCGAAAATTCACTCACCGTTCCTTGTTGGCACCATGTTTGAAGAGAAAGTAGACGCAAAGCACTGTGGGTAAACATGGCCGTGCTTTGTGCAAAAAGACCGCAGTCACAAAATCACCGTTTACCCCCAGGATCGGCAATTTTTCGATCGTAACGGACTGACAAAATAAAAACTTGAAGAAAAAAAATTACGAAAGGAATCCAATGCTTTTATTATCACTGCTTTGGACTAAACACTGATTTTAACAACAGCTTCTTTGTTTCACCACCCACAAGTCCGCAGTGAATAGTAGCAGACGAACGTTTCTGTCAGCATTGGAACCGGACCTAATGCGTTTCGATCAAAATAAACATGTTTATTTCAATTATTCAGATTTTACACGTAGTTATGAGCCATTTTCACAAGCATTAAAAAGCTCTGACTATGTCCTGTCAGGCAGCAAAGGGAAAATTGCCTAAAGAAGAAAGATGCAAACAAAACGACAACCGAAGTGGTGCACCCAAAATGTCCACCCTTCTTTTGCCGATTTTCGGCCCGGACTTGGTGTAAATTTTCATATTTTACTAACTCAAAACTGACTTTGGGAGTCAAGTTTATCTTTATTATCTCTTTGATGCATACTCGGTTTGTTCAGAGAAAACTTAAACCTGAAGAAGCATTTACGACCAAAAAATGGATGGTCCTCGCCGAGCACCTTTTGGCACAGGCTCATGTACTGTTCAAATACATTTTCAAACAATGATCTGTACTGGCAGTACACTGTCATGTCCTTAGCTGAAGTTTTGTCAAACACTTTTTTCTAAACCTGCATTCGTTTTGTTCTGTGTGGTGAAAACCTATGGCAGAATTCCACTCAATGGAAGCTGTAGCAAAGCGAGTTGTGGCACTGATGACCATTTGTACATAATGAACCATGAATTTGCTAGCACACTGTGACAAGTTGCATAACTTTACAGTTTTTTCCCCTCCCTTCCTGTCTCCTCTTTCTTCTTGGCCAATAAATCCTATATTCTTAAAAACAGAAAAATAAGTGTATCACTATGTATCTTCCACTCAGTTTGTTTGATTCTGGCCAGGGAGGGTTCCCCAGAAAAGAGTACTACATCACATGAATGTGCCTTCAACTTTAACTAACAGTAACAATACTAATACTAACAGAAAAGGACCGTGCAGTTTTGTTGTCATTGTTATCACTAATGTTTCGAAGTCAAACTGTAAATGACATCGAAGGTCATTCTGCCAGTTTCAAGAGAAAAATTCCATAAAATTCACAACAATGATCAAACAACCAAACACACTGCGTTTTTCGAAGAAACAAATTTATGCACGACAGAGCTGACAGTGATAGGATACAGCCGTCGCGTCAGCATGCAGCCGGTGTTTCTGCACTCGTGTTTCTTGCCACTCATCCGATCTGTTACGAACTCCGACTCTATACTGGAAATGTAAATTGCGACTGCAGATATGGGCCAGAAACAAGGCAGTAAACCGTCAAATTTTAATGAATTCGACCTCAGATAAGAAACATACGGTTGGATTCGGCAGCAAATGAGATGACAAAAGGGAGGCCAAAAATCGCAGGAACTGGGGGGTGTTGTTGCCATGTTAAATCGTTTTGGTGCCTCTTTTGAGATTTTTACCATCTCCAGGTTCTCCAGACTTTGTTATTAACAAATCAGGCAAAATACTCGTCCATGTTCAACGAAGACTGACAATTAACTGCCTCTTTGAAGGTGTTTGGGAGAGGGAAAGAAGAAAAAAGATTGATCAACACATCACAAGCCTGTGATGGTATGCAACGACTTACCACAGAAAGACATTGCAGCCGTAACACCAACAACGCCGAAAAACGGCGAGTATGGAGGAGCATTAGGGTCGTACTTGAATTGATCACCAGACATTTTTACTCAAAACTGTGAGATGAAGACCTAGAGGAAAAAAATCAACGGAGGCAGTTGTGTAGGATTCGCAGCCGATCTGCAGCAGTACAAGATGGCGAATGAAACAGTGTCATATGATCATGTGACTTGCACGATGGCAGGTTCATCAGAGATGTTTTACGTTTTTTGATTGGATGTTTGTTTCGGAATTGACCAATAGAAGAAAGTGAGATATACGAAGGTTTGTTGGACATTCTTCACGTGGTAGGAAGCACATGCTTGGGAGTCAGTGGAGATATTCACCATGAAATTTGCCTATAAAGTACGTTAGTGTGTGTTCGCCTTGCAATTAATGCAAAACTACCCAAAGGACGAGTTGGACATTTTTTCTTGAGTTCTGACTTCTGTTAATAAATAAATAATGTTTAGTTTCATTTATTTTATTTTATTTTTTAAAGTGTATTGTGACTGATCAAACAAAATTGTGAGAATAGTGTAAAATGTCCCATAGTGAGCAACGGTGTGCTCTGTTGGTAGTATGGTACATATTTGTCATACCTTCTGAACACACTTTAATTTGGGACTGAAGTTGGAAAAGGAAGTTATGTATTAGACTAGAGTATTACTTATTGCAATATTTGATAATATACATTGGTTAATGATTTTCAGAGGTATTGTTGAAGATTATAATTTATGTTGTGTGAAATTCAGTTATGAATAGGTCACCAGGCGAGTGTGAACATCATGTATTATTTTTATGCACAATACATCTGAATATCATCAGTCAGCTGTTACTGTCACTGTGTTAGTGTTATGCATGACTGTAAAAAAGAAAAGAAAAGTGTAATTGGTATTATTTGGTCAGTAATGAGTTAGAGTTTCAATCAGATCTATTGTAATTCATAATGATTATGTTCAGACGCACATAGACCTCACTTGCATTTACCATGATTAAGGCCATGACTCATGGTCTTGTATTTCTCTCTCATTCTGTCCAGTTTTCCAACCTCCTTGGTGCTGTTTACCACAAGGGCAACCTGGAATTCTTTCCTGATGGATTTAAAGTTGCTTCACCTGTGGGCAATAGGATCAGCGTGTTTGACCTAAAAAAGTAAGCATCACCTTTGTGTGAGTGTGTGTGTGTGGAGAGAGAGAGACAGAGAATTTAGGTAATGTGTTCTGTTCTGTTCCACATATTTAATTATTATTTTGTACTAACATTTTTATATTGAATATATATTTAATACAACAATAAAAAGTAATATATATGTAATGGTGTGGTGGAGCGTAGAAGGACAGGACACAGGCAGCGGAGTCAGTCAAAAATGGAGACCACAGCAGGTGGAACAGCAATCAGGTTTTTATTCTACAGCAGCAGACATCTTTTCAGCACACACAAAATCCTCACGCACACGCATAGATAAGAGAACGGCACTGGCCGCAAGGAACACACGCTATCGCTACAATAAAATTGGCCCTCTGGACCACAAAATGGCTGACAATTGTGTTTCCTTGGTCTGCACAAATACAGTTTCTTCAACAATAACTAAACGAATTAAAACATGAAAAACATCAAATAAAAGCTACAGTTACAACTTTTTAAACCAGTAAACAAAATGTACACACATGACTTATTTTATTACAACAAGAGTGGGAAGCGTGGCTTGCACCTGTCTATAAGCAGATTCCGACAACTAAATCACAGCTAACACAATGTACAAAATATAACTGTCAGTGTGTCACTAAAACTTACATCAGAATAAAGAACACGCTCCCACGGTTAAAACGGTACATAACAATTACAATACAATGCTCTGTAAGAGAAGCAAGACACACTCAACGACTAGCACTAGAACAATCGGTGCAACTTTCGCCTGGGGCGCGTTATTTTAGTCGCAGCAGCGCTGATAGTGATATCAAGTAGTCTATGAATATAACTTAGCTTCTATAGTACACAATACTTAATAAGTTAATTTCAACCCAAAATAAACACTAAACATGACGTCAGCTAAGCAGAATACTATACAACGAAGCATTGATCGAAACAGAATTACTTTAATCGAGTCAAAACAACGATTCACTACTATTCACTAGTACTAAACAGAGAACGCGCCATGCAGACGATGGCTATTAAAAGAATGGACCTAGAGAGGCATCGGCTACTGATTAAGCTCGATCCTGCGTCTAAATAAACGTTGGATAAACATTCTAAGATGCCAAATTATATTACATATGGCTTGGTGTATAAAAAGGACTAGGTAACAAAGAGTAGGTAAACAAACAAGTGGTCAAAATATTAAGGGAGAAAACAGATTTGAAACTGGCGCGCACCAGCAGCTATCGCCGGTCGGCTGTGTGAAGGCCAAGTGGCGTTACGCAACATGCAGCGCTTCAAAACAAAAGCGTCGTCTGCTCCAGTTCCCGGGTTACTAACAGTACAGTAATGAAATTGCATGAATCTGATAACCGGGGCGGGATTGCCGTTAAAACGTATACAAAGAGCGCTTGCTCACACACATATATATATATATATATATAGAGAGAGAGAGAGAGAGAGAGAGAGAGAGAGTTCTGTTACTTCTAAGTAAAATTATTAATATTATGGTACATGATCACCACATTGAAGTTTTGAACCCCTCCTTTATTTTCTTAAGCCATTTAAGGCCAGTCTAAAAATCAACCAAAGTGGTCTTAATTAAGAGAAGGGTGATCCTAAGTTCATATGAAAACATTGTAATCATTAACGTATTAAGTGGAAACATAAAGGCAAATATCTAAGAAAAATCGGTTGTCAAGGAGGAGTGGTTAGTGGTCAAGGGTCCATTTACATAACAACGCGAAGGGAAGCATTTTTAGAAAACTTGGGCGTAAAATTGTGGTAAACTAAAAGTGGGGTGGTCTGATTCCCTCATACATTGGGTATTCCACTGGCACTGCAAAAGACCCAGAGCACTTTTATTATTAACTTAGTAATTAGTATTCTGTTACTTTATTAGTTATCCATCTTTAACAAAAGGTTGACAGACTTGAGCCTAGACCTTGTTTCCTGCAGTTCACAAATGCAAACAATCTGTATACGCAATCCACCAGAAAAGTGATTTTATTTTTAAACTATAATTAAAGTAAGGGCTATTTCCTGCTCTGTAGATGTAAATTATGCCACCTGCAAAATGTTTTTCAAGACCAGGGAGTGGTCTTTCAGCATTGTTGGAGGAATGCAGATGGGATCTTTGTGCAGTGGCATAAGGTTTGAGGGAGTCAGAACCATTCTCAGATTCTGGCAGGGGAAAATGGAGGGAAAAAAATCTTATTTGTGGATCCCAATGCGTATAACTGGTTGGGATTGTATAATTTATGGACTGCAGGAAATGTATCTTTTGTGTTGGTTTAAGGCAAGCTTTTTGAGTTATTGAAGCCACTTCAAATAGGAAATCCAATAGGGGTCTTATTTTATACACTTTCTACCGGAGTTGTATTGAATCAGTTTTAACATTTTCATTCCTGTGCTGGTTTGGAGGCTTAAATGTGAAAAGCGTAAATGTCCTGAATAAAGTGGTGAATGTGTGTGGCAAGGTTGTGGGTGTAAGACAAGAACAATTAAGTCAGTTGTATGAACGATGTGTGGTATGGAAAGCTAGGGTGATTGTAGATGACAACAGCCATGTCCTTGCTAAACATTATGACTGTGAAAGTATGAGCTTCTTCCATCTGGTAGATGATTTTGCATACCTAAATCTATTTATAAATACATGTTTTGTTCTGAAGTCAATAGCATTTCTGAACAGATAAATCTGTTCAAATGTGAGAGCAGTGAGTGTGTGTGTGTAAATTACTAGTTTATTATGTAACTTTTGTATTTTCAATAACTGTTCTTTGAGTTTTAAAATATAAAATATGTGTTATTGTGTACTGTGATGTGGTTAATGTTCAGCCACCTTTTAATTTCTCTGATGAGATAATAAAGTAATCTTGAATCTTGAATTTACTATAATAATATATAATAACAGTGTCAAAATGGGGATTAGTGCCAGGGTAAAATTAAGTCTGCTTCAGGTAATTCAGACAAGGTGGCTTGAAGTTGATGGTGTTAAGTGGCAACCTTAAAAAAACGCAAAAGGAGCTGAAATTATTTTACTGCTTTATTTTTAGTGTTTATATCATTTTTATGTTTCTGTTCATCAAGAGGAACTAGGGAATGAAAAGAGTTACAATTTATATCAAAATATGATTTCATTGTTTGTTTATAGCTTCTGTTTCATATTGAACATCATGTCATATATATATATATATATATATATATATATATATATATATATATATATATATATATATATAATATATCTGTCATGAGCAGTTATAACCAAAACAGTACTGAAATACTTGTTACTTTTTGTTCCCTGTTTTGCAGCAGCAAATCAGAAACACTGCCAATTGAAGGACACTTAAGCTTCACAAGCATCACCATCTCTCCTGATGGCTGTCTGATGATCCTTGTCAATGAAGGTACACAAGCATGAACTACATTAGAATATATATATATATATATATATATGACTAAGTGCCATATATATATATATATATATATATATATTATATATATTATAGTGTAGCACTAGCAGTGTGAAACTTGTTGAAATACTTGAATGTAATGAATTCCTTGTTCAAATGAAACATTGTACTCCTGTAGCATGGCTTTATTTGTTTTAAGAAAAAGTCAGTCTTCTCTTGTTTTCCTCTTCCTTTTTCATATATTTATTATTATTAATATATGTAATAATAATATTAATATTCATGATTGTTCTTAGTTTGTCATTTTTTTTTTCTCCATCTAATTATCTTTTGTGTTCTTATAGAGCTAGTCATTAGTCACAGTAAATAATAGGCATGGGATTCTTCTCCCATTTGGCAATTTTCTTCTACCTTTACCTCAGAGGAAAAAAATCACCTCTGCTGGAAACACACACCAACAACAAATAAAAGATGTTACAGCGAGTAATGAATATCTATGAACATTCTAATTTCTGGTGAAACAGAAAAGAGTTAGATAGAATTAGACTGTTTGCTATGCCCCCCCCCCCACCCCCCCCCCCCTCCCATTTTGAGCTGCATGTTTCAGTTCTAAACTTCTCCAGCAGTAGGATGCTCTTTCAGCACACATTTGCAGCTTGTCTGCTTACACCATTTTCCATATTTTTGGGAGCCAACTCTCATTCATTGATGTTTCTTGTGATCATGCGTTTGTGATGGTGGATGGTGTTTCAGAGGGTGAAGCATTGCTATGCAGCCTGATGAGCAAGACTGTTGTTGGAAACTATCACTTCCACAACAAGGTGCACCAGATCAAGTTCAGTCCGGATGGAACGTGAGTGGATTGTCACCAAACCTTGCTTGTGAAGTGCAGGTTTTATGCATAAGCAGATGTGGCCAAGTAGGTAAAGAGAGACTAGCCCTATTTTACTTAGATTGAACGACCAAGTAGAACCAGTTGAGCTCATACCATCACCCAGTACACATTGCAGGTTTGCTCTGGTGAACTTCAAGTTATTTGTCAAGCAAGTGACATGTAGTGCCTAAAATTGGGCACATAGTGATGTTTTGCTGCTGACATTTCAACTATTTTATTTAAAGTATAAAGCATGTCTTCATTCAGAAAAATCGGCAATTCATATGTGTTGGATGCATAAATTTTGAATTACTGAATTGAGAGCAGGGCCACCAAGCAAAAATAGTAATACCATGACTTGTTTATACCCATCATATGAATGCATAGTCACTAGTGTGGTGAAAAATGGAAAACAGAACATGGACAGTCACTCCAATCAGGAACTACCACATGATTATGTCCAATGTATGTTGTTAGAATGGTTGGTGAGTTAATTAGCAATTGTCATTCTGAGAAGACAGCATCATGAAAATATTTAACTAATGACAGGACTTGTGAATGTTTTATGTTTTGCAAACATTACTCAGTTGCCTTCATCAAAAGCATATATATATATATATTTGTTGTTCCCCCCGCCCTGCCATTTTGGTAGTGACCTGTGCATGTAACATGGGGGTACCCCTTAGCCCTTAGGATGTAAGTAAGTAAGTAAGTAAGTAAACATGGTGCTTAACGTCCACAGAAACCATGAGGCTTATTAGGGATGGGGAGAAGGGGGGGGGAGGGGGTATGGAGGTGGGGGAGAGGGAGATTATATACCTATCCTACACTGTCACCACCAGAATGATCCTGCATTAAGATTGGCAGCGATGAGAGCCATTTTAATGTTTCAGTAGGAAGTGATGGACAAAGTCACAAGACAGTGTCCACAAACCACAACCTTTTTGAAGAGAAAGGAGAGCCAAAGCGGTATCGAACCAAGGTCCTTCCGCTTACCAGCCTAACACCTTACCGCTAGGCCAAACCGGCTCACAAACCCCCCTTAGGATGTTGTTTGTTGTTGTTTTTGTACTAAGCATTTAGAGTTAGACACTTGCTGGGTTAGCTGATTTGTTATTGCAGATTGAAATCCATTTGGGTTTGATGGCTTGCCTTTTTTAAAGCCGTGGCTATAAAATGGCTTGAAATAATGAGTTTGGTGTTTTTTGTCAATCACAGCTGAGTGGATTGCAAATGTATAAAACATTACTATAGCTTTACTTTAGAAGAGTTTACATTCATGCGTGTAAAGTTACGTGACCTTTTTCCTGCTTAGCCAGGTATGTGTGCACGTAAATATTTATGTGTTACCTGCGTGCTATTGCAGGAAGTTTGCGGTGACACGCGACACAGTGGTGCTGGTGTTTCATGCACCAGGCAAGTCCCGTGTCTTCAACCCCTTCCTTCTCTACAGAACATTCTATGGAGCCTATGATGAAACCACATGCATTGACTGGTCATCAGATTCAAAGTGAGTATTTTTCACTTGGTAATAAGCAAAAAGCTGAAACAAGAATGAGAGCTAGCATTCTGAAACAAGATCCAAACACATGAAAGGTTCAAAATAGCACTATTTATTAGGACAAAACACAACATGCAAATTTTCTGGGTAATCCCCTTTATCAAGCTACAAAACAACACTTAAAGAACAATTAAATGGTAAAAAGAATGATGAAAAATGAGATGGAGAGCTAATCCACTTATCTTTTTTGGTTGAGCTATGTCCAGTGCTTGGAAGAATGTCGGAAGAGACCCTGAAAATTCGTGTTGTGTTTTGTCATAATAAATAGTGTTATTTTGAACCTTTTTATGTGTTTGGATCCAGTGGTAAACAAGTTGGGCTTTAAGGTCCACTTCTTGTTGTTCTGTGCTATAATCAGTCTGTTGCATTTTGACAATGCAGGTGAAACTGTACTTCATCATTCTTGGCTGCATTAAGATGAACCCTCTTGTTCATGATGCAAAGACATCATCTCCAGACATTTGTGACAGTGTAAATGGTACAGTGCATTGTGTTTGCACAGGGTGTTTCAAGGATGTGAACACATGCTGTGTTTTCTGTTCTGTTTGTTTGACAGTGTAAATGGTAATCCATGCATGTTTCCTGTTGTGTTCCATGGTGATGTGAATGGTAATCCATTCTTATTCTTTTTTTTAAGTCTGTTCTGTGACAGTATGAATGGTAATCCATGGGTGTTTTCTGTACTGTTCCATGGTAGTGTGAATGGTAATCCATGCTGTGTTTTTTAGTCTGTTCTGTGACAGTATGAATGGTAATCCATGGGTGTTTTCTGTACTATTCCATGGTAGTATGAATGGTAATCCATGCTGTGTTTTCTGTTCTGTTCTGTGACAGTGTGAATGGTAATCCATGGATGTTTTCTGTACTGTTGCATGGCGATGTGAATGGTAATCTATGCTGTGTTTCCTATTCTGTTCTGTGGCAGTAGGAATAGTAATCCATGGGTTTTCTGTACTATTCCATGGTGGTGTGAACGGTAATCCATGCTGTGTTTTCTATTCTGTTCTGTGACAGTGTGAATGGTAATCTGTGGATGTTTTCTGTAATGTTCCATGGCAGTGTGAATGGTAATCCATGCTGTTTTCTGTTCTGTTCTGTGACGGTATGCTGTGCTTTCAGGGTGTTTGTGGTGGGCTCCAAGGACATGAACACACGAGTGTTTGCTGTTCAGCCATGTGAGAACCTGGTGGTGCACTCGATGGGTGGACACACAGATGCTGTTGTTGGTGCCTTCTTTGAACACAACTGTATGGACGTATCCTTTGCCACTGCACATTTTTATTTTATTTTCTGCTTCATTGCGTGACTGGATTTTGTTTACTCAGTAAGACTGACTTGAGCCCAGTGATGATAGTCCATGCTTCTTGGAGTCATGTGGATTCCACATCTCAGATGTTGCTATGGCAACAGTGGTGATATAGTGCATGGGGCCATCTGAAGGGCTTGTCCATTAACTAAATAACAACAACAAAGAAGGGAGAGAGAAGAAGAAAATATTGGAGAAGCTGCTTTTAGCAATGTAGACTCCAGATCATGTCCACTGGATGCAGATCATGTCGATCAAATGATTTGACAGCTGTTTTACTTCTGCCAGGTCTGTTTGTGCTGTCTTTTCCTGATATATGTTGATGCAAACTTGGGTGAAGTGTCATGGATATTGTTATTTTTTTATTTGCTGACTTTCATTTCTGAGCTTTGGATTTAAAGCAAAATGTGTGTTTCTATCAGAGCTATTTTTTAAATAATTTTTTTATGGTCATTTCTGAGTGCCATGCTATCCTGAGGTGATCTTGTATAATTGACAAACTGATGAAATGAGTACTAAGACCAGTATGTGACTTTCTACACATGGCTAAAATGCAGCAAATACCAGTTAATGAGTAATTGTCACAATGTTGGACTGGGCAGAATACTGAGAGAAAAAGGAAAGTGAAAACACTCAAAAACTCTTCCCCCCTTCTCTGTCCATTTTTTTGTCAGTCTTCATTCTTGCTCTGTCAATTTCTGTCTGTAGCTTTCTGTCAGTCTCCTTGTCTGGCAGCCCAGATAGTAGTGTTCAGTTTTTGCACCACTTGTCATACAAATTTAAAATAAAAGTACAGTTTTGTTAGCCATTGTGTGATACAGCAGTTTAAGGAAGGAGAGAAAAAAGAAAAGAAAAAAAAGAGGACAGAAGAACATAACTGATTACTTCACTGCAGTGTGATGATGTGTGGAAGCAGTGATCCTTGACAGTGTGCCAGGTGTACAGTGCTAGCCGGCGGGGCCATCTGTGTGTGTGGAAGTGCAACCAGAACACACAGGACCTTGTACCCAAAATACCAAAGAGCAAGAAGGTGACGAAGAAGAAGAAGAAAGAGAACAAGAAAGCACGCAAGGGGGCTGATGATGAAGACAGTGAAGATGAAAGCAATGTTACGGAAGAAGAAGGTAATTTTTTTTGCCAGTTGTTGTTTGTTCAACCACATACTGGTTTCAGATTCTTAAAAAAAAAATCTCCTTTTTTCTTTTTTTTCTTTTCTTTCCCAATCTGTTTTGAATGTAGGCTGAAATTGTGAGAAGTGTGACTTTATAGGAATTAGCCCTCTCAAAACATGTTTTGTGTAACAGGTAGAAATAATCCAAATGAGAACTCAAATCAGGGACTGTATTTTTTATAGTATCCACTCACATTCTAAATTAAAAGTATAGTTAAGAGGGCTTTTAAAAAGAAAATCCCTGATTTGTAGGTTTTTGTTTTGTTTTGTTTTTCTTACTTTTACCTTTTAGACAGATGTGTTCAGAATGGTAGTCTAATTTTAAAGCTGTATGAAAGGCATTTTCATAAAATTTACTCCAAGACAATCAACCCCAGAAAAGGTAGAATATTTTGATGTTTAGTGTACTCAGGATTGTCCTCCCCATCTCACCCATTGGATTGACTGATCAAAACAGTTTGCATCACAATACCTCTGAACTTGACCTGTTGGTTCAGGTGAATGGTCATGGTCAGAAAAGGTTGCAGAATGAGTTGCTTTCCATGGCAGCACCATTGACATAAATACTTGTTGTGAACAGAGTGAATAAACAGTTCAAAACTGGCCAGAAAATCCAAATTCTGGTTGGTTTTGAACTGTTTATTCACTCTGTGACATTAAACAGGATATTCAACACACATGACCATAATAGGAGCCTGTGTCTGTTGCTTTAGGTGCAGTATTAACTATTTGATCATCTTCCCAGTGATGATAGTCCATGCTTCTTGGAGTGGTGTGGATTCTACACCTCAGATGTTGTTATGGCAACAGTGGTGATGTAGTGCATGGGGCCATCTGAGGGTTGCTACCTAGCCACACACTGTCTGAAGAACAGAGTTAAAGAAATAAAAGTAGTCAAAGTAAACAATAAATGAAAACAGGAAAAACACAAAGTTTGTAAGTCTCCTCTGCTCATAGTAACAGTAGGTGACATCATCACCAGTGAGCCACTTTCCTCTTGTGTGATGGAATGTTTAACATCAATTTTGTGTGTAGTCAGATATGTTTGAGCCCATGTTGATGTGTACATTATTTGTTAGTTTGTATTTTAAAGGGGTAACAATCTTCATTTCTGTGTACATAACGTACATGCTAGTATGTTTGTATTTCTCAGGGCTTTGGGTCACAGGGTAGGTGCTTTTTAAAGGGTCTATTATCATTATAGAGAATGCCTGCAGAGGTAACCAGACCTGATAGATATGCCATATGGCCCCCTAGCAGAAAGGTATTTATGGCAAAAGGATTTATTTTTGATGTGCAGAATACTGGGAGGTGTATTCTTTTGCTCTAATATCAATTTACTTAAATAAATGTGTCTGGGTCTTTCAGTTACATGTGGTCATCTGACTTCATACAGAATTTATTTTGTTTGATTTCAGAGCTTGATGAAGACAGTGGAATTGTACGGGTTCGTTACAAGAAAATAAAGAGGTAAGCTGATGAACAGGATGTGCATGAGCTTTACTACAGCTGTAAGCACAAGCCCGTTGGGACATGTCAACCTACTTTGTTTAGTTAAAGGTAACGTTTTGTTTTGGTTTGTATTCTATTTTATCCAGTATTTCTTAACATGGCAGACATGGGTGACTTTTAGTGAGGGAATCAGTAAGAGTCAGTCTGCCTAGCCTCATGCTGTTGTATCTAGAGTAATATATTGAATACACATACATACACACACACACAAACAAAAACATATTTTATATTCCTCTCACACACACCCAAACGTCTCCCCATACACACACACATACTCTCACACACACACCACCCCCCCCCCCCCCCTGGACTTATCATACCCTTACTGACTTATACCCTTGCTGACTTGTCACCCTTGGCTGAACTGTCATACACTTATGGTCACCCTCTGCTGAATTATTGTACCCTTACTGACTTTTCACTGTTATTGTGTTAACTGGTAATATGATACTACCCTTACTGTCACCCTCAGCTGAATTATCATACCCTTACCGACTTGTCACCCTCAGCTGAACTGTCATACCCTTACTCTTGCCCTCTGCTGAATTGTTGTACTGACTTGTCACATGTATCTAAACTGTATCATATCCTTGCTATTACCCTCAGCTGAACTATCAGACCCTTACAGACTTATCACCCTTAGCTGAACTATCAATATCATACCTCACTGACTTTTCACTCTTAACTGAACTATCATACCCTCACTGACTTCTCGCTCTTAGCTGACCTATAATGCCCTCACTGACTTCTCACCCTTAGCAGACCTATCATACCCTCACTGACTTCTCTTAGCTAAACTACCATACACTCACTGATTTCTCTTAGCTGACCTATCATACCCACACTGACTTCTCACCCTTAGCTGACCCTCACTGACATCTCACTCTTAGCTAAACTATCATACCCTCACTGACTTCTCACTCTTAGCTAAACTATCATACCCTCACTGACTTCTCACTCTTAGCTAAACTATCATACCCTCACTGACTTCTCACCCTTAGCTGACCTATCATACCCTCACTGACTTCTCACCCTCAGTGAAATGGAACTCTTGCAGGCACGTCTTCAAGGGAGCCAAGGGAGCAGAAGACTCCGTCTCTCCAGAGCTAACATCTTGTGCATTCCACAAACCTTCCCACATCCTGGTCAGCGGCTTTGCCAACGGAACCTTCATGATCCACGAGATGCCGGACTTCAACCTCATCCATTCTCTCACGTGAGTTCAGTCTGTATTGTGTTATATTTTATTTTATATTCCATTCTGTTTTATGTTACATTCTGTTTGGTTTATGTTACATTCTGTTTTATGTTACATTCTGTTTGAAGGTCTGTTATTTTGTTATTTTTTTTAAATATTCCATTCTGTTTTACAATTGGTTTTGCATTACATTCTGTTTGGTTTCTTAAAAGGATTTAATGTAAGTGTTGCATTCTGTTTTATGCTCAGTTCTGTTGTGTGTTCTATTTTTTTAATTGATTTTTTATTCGACATTGTGTTTTGTGTCACATGCTGTTTTATGCTCCATTCTGTTTAATATTTAGGACTACACATTGAATCAGACATTTGCCTGTGATTTGACCCCCCCAAAAATCATCCTGAGGTGACCTTTATGGTTGACTGAGCGTTCAACATCAGATATCTATGACATTTAATGCTTTATGCTTTCTCACAAACCACACATGTCATCAGCTGATGCTTTTGCCTCCACGCAGAATCTCGGAGGAGAGCGGCATCGGGAGGAGAGCGATCATGTCGGTGGCCTTCAACAGCCTGGGTGACCTGGTGGCTCTGGGCTGTGCGGAGCTGGGCCAGCTACTGGTGTGGGAGTGGCAGAGTCAGCAGCAGGCCCTCAAGCAGCAGAGCCACCTCAACAAGATGGCCTGCGTCGCCTACTCCCCCAATGGCCAGAACCTCGCTACGGGAGGGGATGATGGGAAGGTGGGCTTGGCTTTTATGTGAAGTAGCATCAGAGACAGAGGTATGGGCTTTTTCAAGTAGCAGATCAACCTGCTTGAACAAGATGGCCTGTGTCACCTAATCCTCACTACGGAAGGGGCTGATGGGAAGGTGGCCTTGGTTTTTGGGTGAAGTAGGATCAGAGAGAGTTTTTTTTTTTTTTTTTTGTAAAGCAGCATATCAAGCCTCTAGAACAAGATGGCCTGCATTACTTTTTCCCCCAGAAAAAAATGATGGGAATATGGGCTTTGTTTTTTGCATGCCATAGGATCAGAGAGAGGCGCAAGAGGGTTTTTCTTCATGCATCAGAGCCACTTGAGGAAGATGGCCTGTGTCGCTTACTCCTCCAAGGGCCAGAACACTGACTATGGGAGGGGGTGATGGGAAAGTAGTCTGTCAAATAGGATCATCACCGCTCAATTGCAGAGACAAGTGTAAGTGTTTTTTCCTCAAGCAGCAGAGCCGCTTGAACAAGATGGTATGGGTCGCTTACTCCCCCTTTGGCCAAAACTTTGTCGCTGGAGAGGAGGATGGGAAGGTGGGCTTTTCTGAGTGAGGTAGGACTAGAGACAGAGGTGTGAGTTTTTTCTTCAGGCAGCAGAGCCACTGGAACAAGAAGGCCTGCATCACTTTCCTAACAGCCAGAACCTCGGTTCTCAAAGTGACTCAGACAATGCCTCTGTTTACTTTCTTTAAATGTTTTCAACTGTTTATCTTGTTAAGAAACATACTGTTTGCTCTGATTTCTGTAATTTTCATTTCTCCATTTTTCCAGGTAAAAGTGTGGGACACCAGCAGTGGGTTTTCCTATGTGACATTTGACCAACACACTGGTGGTGTGACTGACTTGACCTTTATAGAGAGTGGCAAGGCCATTGTGTCTTGTTCACAGGATGGTACAGTGCGGGCGTTTGATCTCAACAGGTGGGTTTGCATCCTGTCAACAAGATGGATAGGAAGATATAATACAAATTACCTCATGATTTATAGCTTTTCTTTTTTGTTTGATGTTTATCATGTTTTTGTTTTTGAGTTATTGTTTAAAACATATCCTGTTGCCTTAATTTTATTACTTGTTAGCCATATTTTCACCAACACATATACACAGTGATTAGACCTGTTAACAGTAAATCAATTTTGGTGCTGTGTGTGCATAATTAATTTGATAATCTGGTAAATTGTGATGGGTTCTGGCATTCAGATGCCAGACATAAAATTGCTTCTTTTTTGGTTTTTATTCTTTGGATTGAAATCTTGGAACCAGTTCAGGTGAGAGCGGTAAAGTAGAGAATGTATAACTAGATAGCTAGTAACTTTTGGGGTTTTTCATTCTGTGGATTGAAATCTTGGAACCAGTTCAGGGGAGAGCAGTGAAGTAGAGAATGCATAACTAGATAGCTAGTAACCTTAGTTCTTTCCTTCTGGAGGCTACATGTCTCATATCTGATATCTTTATCACTTATGTTTAAAGAAATGTAGTAGATTGTTCACAGTTTAAAAAAACAAAAAGCAAAAATGTTTTCATTGTTCACAGTTTTTTAAAAAAGTGTTTTTTTTTTTACATTATCCTTCAGGTGGGTTTGTCTTTGTGTGCAGATATCGTAACTTCAAGACGTTTACAGCACCACGACAGGTCCAGTTCAGCTGTCTGGCTGTGGACTCCAGTGGGGAGATTATCTGTGCTGGGTGTCAGGACGTCTTTGAGATCTTCGTCTGGTCCATGAAGACTAACCGCCTTCTGGAGGTGAGAATGTGGCCACAATATTACCTGCTGAAGGTTATCCACATTTTGTATTCAGAGGTTTTATGAGATAATTTTCTGATTTTTTTCAGGACTGCATTTAAATTCATGGTGCTGTTGGAGAGATAAAGTGATTTACAGCAGTCAGCTCAGCTTATTGTAGTTGTCAAACTCTGAATGAAATCTTTGGCTTGATAATGTGATTGATGACATCTAGTTGTAGAACTAGAAGAAGTGCAAACACTTACAGCAAGTCATTTCATTGCTACTGCCTGAGGGTCTGCATGGCCATTGGTAATGGGTATTTGACCACTGGGCATCTGATCTCTGGATGTTTTGTTACTGGGTGTCTTGTTACTACCTGTCTTTCCAATACACAACTGACCTTGCTATTTGCTCTTTGCTGACTGATTGTTTGATGGTGACATGGCTGTCTGGCCACTGTGTGTCTTTAATTACCACTGGTGTCTTTACCAATACCACAGAGCATCTTAGTTTGTGTGCCTGACCTTTGAGTAGCTTGGCTACGACTTGCTGTGGTAGTGCAGGTGGTGACCTTTGAGTACCTTAGCTACTCCTTGCTGTGGTATGTGCAGGTGGTGACCTTTGAGTACCTTAGCTACTCCTTGCTGTGGTAGTGCAGGTGTTGACCTTTGAGTATCTTAGCTACTCCTTGCTGTGGTAGTGCAGGTGTTGACCTTTGAGTATCTTAGCTACTCCTTGCTGTGGTATGTGCAAGTATCTTAGTACTACTTGCTGTGGTATGTGTAGGTGTTGACCGTTGAGCATCTTAGTACTACTTGCTGTGGTATGTGTAGGTGTTGACCTTTGAGCATGTTAGTACTACTTGCTGTAGTATGTGCAGGTGTTGACCTTTGAGCATCTTAGTACTACTTGCTGTGGTATGTGTAGGTGTTGACCTTTGAGCATCTTAGTACTACTTGCTGTAGTATGTGCAGGTGTTGACTTTTGAGCATCTTAGTACTACTTGCTGTGGTATGTGCAGGTGGTGACCTTTGAGCATCTTAGTACTACTTGCTGTAGTATGTGCAGGTGTTGACTTTTGAGCATCTTAGTACTACTTGCTGTGGTATGTGCAGGTGGTGACCTTTGAGTATCTTACTCTTAGTACTACTTGCTGTGGTATGTGCAGGTGGTGACCTTTGAATATCTTAGTACTACTTGCTGTGGTATGTGCAGGTGGTGACCTTTGAGTATCTTACTCTTAGTACTACTTGCTGTGGTATGTGCAGGTGGTGACCTTTGAATATCTTAGTACTACTTGCTGTGGTATGTGCAGGTGGTGACCTTTGAGCATCTTAGTACAACTTACTGTGGTATGTGTAGGTGTTTGCTGACCACACTGGCCCTGTCAGCTGTCTGGCCTTTACCAAGGGGACCAGCGCCATGTTGGCAAGTGGATCATGGGACAAGACAGTCAAGTTGTGGGAGGTGTTTGAGAGTAGAGGTGCCAAGGAAACACTGGTACAACTGGCAGAAGGTGAGTCAGTAGGCGTGTCTGTGTGGGCATGCCAGGTCATTGCCAGAGGTATATAGTCCTTCAACCATTTTATTTCCAGAATTGGTTTTTCCAGGCGTATATTTTGCAGATGTGGAATTTAAATGTTTGAACCAGTCAGACTTACAGCCTTTCCATGATGAGCTCATAATGTGCAAAATTACAGGTTTGTGATTGTACTGTTGGAGTAATAGAGAAGGGGTTGATTGGTGTGTGTGGTGGTGGGGAGGTGGGGATTTTAATAATACAAAGACTGTAACATGTATGTACATACTTGAACTTGTAATTTGTCTTTTATTGTCAACACTTATTTGGACTCATTCTGAACTTTTCTTTCAGTGTTGACATTAGATTTTCGTCCAGATGGGAAGGAATTGGCTGTGGGCACTTTGAACGCACAGATCTCTTTCTGGGATCCCATCAATGCACGACAGACTGGCAGCATTGAAGGTCGTCACGATCTTGGCTATGGCCGAAAGGAAACTGACAAAGTGACAGGCAAAACACTGGCAGCTGGCAAGTGAGTCAGATATGTTTTGCGTTGTTCAGCTGTACAGCTGTTGACTCTTTTCTGTATTTTGGGCTCATTTTCAGTTTTTTGTATTGGTGTTTGAGTGATTTTGTGTGTAATCTTTCATCTTAAATGTACTTGCCCTTGACTTGTGTAAGTTTGTACCTTTTGCACATCCATTTCATAAAATAAGTTGTCATATCATCTTTGTCCTCAGATTCAAAATAAAAATATTCATCCCACCTTGCATCTTAGTTTGAGATGCTATGGGAACAAGATTGGCAGTTTTCTATGGTAATTTTTAGTCACACATGGAGACATGATATAGTTTGCTTCTTTTTGATAATGATAAAACAGTTGGTAAAGCAACCTCCAAATCCATCATACACACAGCTTTGGGACCGTGGATACAGATTTTCAAGGGATCCAAAATTGACTGGTGTCATCAGTACAGATCCACAAAATCTAATATTTGAAATGACACTTTGAAGCAGTTTGAAAGTGAACAGAGGGGAACTTTGGAGAGAGGGTGGAGCACTTGTGAACTTTCTTGAACACTTAGATATATATACCATTTTGAAACGAACCCTGGTGGTGGTTTCAGGGCCTTCACCACCCTGTGCTACAGTGCAGATGGCAAGGTCATCCTGGCGGGTGGCCTGTCCAAGAATGTCTGCATCTACTCCGTGAAGCACCAGCTGCTGATGAAGAAGTTTGAGATCAGCTGCAACCACTCCTTGGATGGCATGGAGGTACATAGCTGGTAGTCAGATCAGCTGGGAAGATATAGACTGGTTATGGTCTAAATGGTAGACAGATGAATAATTGCATTTGAACACTCCGTCAACCATGATGGTTATATTAAGATGAATGGTCTAAATGAATGCAAGTAAAGCTGAGTATTTTGGTTGAGGTCAGCTGTAAACAGTCTGTGGATGATGTGGAAGTAGAATTGATAGTTACTGGCTTTGAAGATAATGACTGGTTGTTGTGTAGCTGAATCCAAATAAAACCAAATGTTTTCACAGATTGTCTACCGCCATAGTCAGGGAAGGGAGATAAGTATTGTGTGTCCTGGCTACTAACTTTTCTCTACAGTTTGCTTGCATCCCTTGGATTGACCAATACTTTTGCTGTTTTAGTCGTAGCTTCAGCATGGAAATATTGTAAAAAATCAATAACCCTCCCCCAAAATAATGATCAAACGCCTAAACAAAAGTATGACAAGATTCACCATTTAAATCTGCCAGTTTTGATCAACTGTTGCCACAGTCAGAATACATCAGATTTCATCAGCAGACCCTGTGCAGTTGATGACATTTATGGAGAATATTCTGTGACACAGTAATTCAGAAAATCCTGGAGTACATTGTCTTTGTATTTTTGTTGTATTTTTTATATCGGACAAATTTCTGTTAAGAAATGGTGATATGCTTTTGGTGACCCCAGCTACATTATGTATTCAGAACTTTTAACTGGAATTCGTTTTCAGGAATACCTGGACAAGCGGCAGATGACGGAATGGGGCAACAAGAACCTGGTGGAGGAGGGTCAAGGACAGGGCACCAAGCTGGCGCTGCCGGGGGTCAAGGAGGGGAACTTTTCTGCACGTCACTGGAAGCCAGAAGTCAGAGTGATGGATGTGCAGTTTTCTCCCACAGGTGGGTGGTTCTCTTTGCTGTGTCTGTAGGTTGCTGTGTTTGCAGGTTGTGCTACTGGATCGAAGGCCACAGGGAGAAACAAACTTCTCCTCTGTATTGATCATGAAATGGGAACACTGCAGTAGTCCACTCAGATACTGTCGTCCTGAAGGTTGCTAGGTTTCGACAAATCTCCATCAGGGGTGTTTTTTGGCCACCTGTTCTCTATAGAGCTTCCCCATCAGGGTTTTTTGAGCCACCTAGTCTCTATAGAGCTCCATTTTTTAAATAAATTTTTTCTATTCTGGCCACCTTGGCTGAATGGAGCATCTCCATCAGAGATGTGGGGTTGCTTTTTCCCATCACCTGGTTTCTATAGAGCCTCTCCAACAGGGGTGTTGTTTTCTGGCCACCTTGCCTCCATAGAGCGTTTCCATCAGATGTGTTTGTTTCTGGTCACTGTAGAGCTTCTCTATGAGGGGTGTATTTTTCTGGCCATTTTGTCTCTATAGAACCTCTCCATCTCAGCATCAGGGGGTGTTTCTTCTGGCCATCTTGTCTCCATAGAGCTTGTATATCAGGAGTGCTCTTTTCTGGCCACCTTGTCTATACAGAGCTTCTCCATCAGATTTTTCTTTTTCCAGCCACTTTGTCTATGTGGAGCTTCTATGTTGGTTTTTTTCTGGCCACCTGATCTCCGTGGAGATTTTCCGTCAGGGTGATTAAATGTGCATACTCTTGCCTCACAGAGGGCAACATCAGTATTGTGTTACAACAAGGTTGACTTGTGTCTGTTCTTTGTGACCAGGGCGCGAATGGGCAGCTGCAACCACAGAAGGTCTGATGATCTACTCACTGGATCAAAGGGTGGTCTTTGACCCCTATGAGTTGGAGATGGACATCACACCCAGCAGGGTGCGTGCAGTGCTCAGTGCTGGGGACTATGCCCGCTCCCTCATCATGGCACTGAGGCTGAATGAAGAGGTTGTCATACAGGAGGTGCTGGAGTCCACACCCGTCGACTTTGGTCAGTGTGGCTTTTTCAGTTCTTTTCCATGTGCTTTTTTTCTTCTTCTTTTTCTTCTCATGTGTCAGTATGGTAGGCATTCTTCAGTCTTAAAAGACTATAGAATTTACGCTCGGTGCCATTGAGATTTTGATGCGGCATGGCCACAGCAGTGTCAGTATTATTATTGTGGAAAGGCACCAACAGACATGTAATCTCTCAAAAGAAGTCACTGAACCCAGAGTTTTACAACAGTTTTACTATGTAACTTGTAAGTCCTTTTCAGAACATTCAGATTTTTGGGGGGGTATTTTGCTTTAGTTTTTCATGTTATGTGTCAACGTACTTTCCTAGCATGCAGATCTTTGTATCTTTTGAAGCCTGTCTTTGGGCATAAATTTTATTAAGATTCAGGGTGTTTAGTAGCTACCTTGGAAAACTGAAGATTCTTTTTCAATGTTTTCTGTAAGATTTTTTATTCTCTCACAAGATGGGAAACGTGCCTTCATGTTAAAGATGTTAATGCATATTTGACACAATACACTCTGTAAAATGCAATGAAATCCATCAACAAGAGCCTGGTAGAGCACTCTGTGGATCACCTGCTGGCCTGCCTGGTGCAGGTGGTTGGATAGAACTGTCCACCTGGACCTGTAGTTAACTTTGTGCCTTGCTATCCTTTCTCCGTGCAGTGGACTCCATCATTGGGGACCTGGCAGAGCGTTACGTGGATCGCCTGCTGACGCACCTGGTGGAGGTTGTGGGCAAGACAGCCCACTTGCAGTTCTACGTGCGCTGGGTCAACACTCTGATGGTGCAGCACGGGCCCAGCCTCAAGGCCAGAGCCCCTGCCCTCATGGCCGTCTGGCGCACCCTTGAAAAGAACATGACTCGCCGACGCCAGGAGCTGGCTAAAGTGTGAGTAGATCTGTCCGGAGGGTGATGGCGATGGTGGAGATTCTGGTGATGGTGACACAGGTGGAGCTGTCCATGCATTGTATCTTTTGTTCTTTGTGCCAGCTCTGTTATCCAATCTCTGTAAGTTGCCAGATATCATGCACAAGCTGACACACTGTAAGACTGGGGAGCACTGCTATTGCAGCTGCAGCTAATGTCATGGTAAGGGGACCTGACATTATATTTTGCACTTACTTACCTC
Source organism: Alviniconcha marisindica (assembly GCA_018857735.1). Taxonomy (NCBI): domain Eukaryota; kingdom Metazoa; phylum Mollusca; class Gastropoda; family Provannidae; genus Alviniconcha; species Alviniconcha marisindica. The sequence continues at coordinate 140,331 of JABMCL010003766.1, read as the reverse complement.
GTGACTAGCGTAACCTGGTCTGGCTGATGTTGGAGTTTCAGTTTCTGGCTGTTGATGCAGGGTGGATTACAGCTCATACTACCCGATCAGTTCAAGCAGAAGGGAAATGCTTGATGTCGCAGGTTGGAGAACAGCAAGTGCTTGTCGATCAGTTCAAGCTGAAAGAGAATGATTGTTGTTGCAGGGTGGATGACAACACCCACTCCGCACAGTTGCTTGTCAATTAGTTCAAGCTGAAGGAGAATGTTTGTTGTTGCAGGGTGGACCACAGCACCGACTGCATGCGGTTCCTCATCAGTCAGTGCTTGTTGTTGCAGGGTGGACCACAACACCTACTCCATGCAGTTCCTCATCAGTCAGTGCTTGTTGTTGCAGGGTGGACCACAACACCTACTCCATGCAGTTCCTCATCAGTCAGTGCTTGTTGTTGCAGGGTGGACCACAACACCTACTCCATGCAGTTCCTCATCAGTCAGTGCTTGTTGTTGCAGGGTGGACCACAACACCTACTCCATGCAGTTCCTCATCAGTCAGTGCTTGTTGTTGCAGGGTGGACCACAACACCTACTCCATGCAGTTCCTCATCAGTCAGTGCTTGTTGTTGCAGGGTGGACCACAACACCAACTCCATGCAGTTCCTCATCAGTCAGTGCTTGTTGTTGCAGGGTGGACCACAACACCTACTCCATGCAGTTCCTCATCAGTCAGTGCTTGTTGTTGCAGGGTGGACCACAACACCTACTCCATGCAGTTCCTCATCAGTCAGTGCTTGTTGTTGCAGGGTGGACCACAACACCTACTCCATGCAGTTCCTCATCAATCAGTGCTTGTTGTTGCAGGGTGGACCACAACACCTACTCCATGCAGTTCCTCATCAGTCAGTGCTTGTTGTTGCAGTGTGGACCACAACACCTACTCCATGCAGTTCCTCATCAGTCAGTGCTTGTTGTTGCAGTGTGGACCACAACACCTACTCCATGCAGTTCCTCATCGATCAGTTCAAGCTGAAGGAGAAGCAGAGGAAGGAACGCAAGAGGAAGGGAGGTTCCCCTGGCGACAGTGACAGCGCCATCGCCAGTGAGGCAGACAGCGAGGAAGAGCTGGACAAGATTGTGACCATGGGCATGGACAGTGACAGCGAGGAGGACATTACCGAGTTGTTTTGAGTGTCTCGGTGAACTGTGTGTGTGTGTGTGTGTGTGTGTGCGCGCGCGCGCTTGTGTGTGTGTGTAACTTCGCATTGGCGCGCATGGAAGCATTGTTCACAAGACAGAAGGGGGCCAGTTCTTCTGTGAGGAAGATAGAACTCAATAAATTCACTGTGAAAGAAAACGTCGAGTACTGTGTGTGTATGTGTGTGTGTGTGCTCACCCAGATATGGCAGGCCTGGCTGAATGGGCGAAATATCAAGTTACTGTGTGTGTGTATGTGATGTCGGTCTGCTCTTCAAACAACTCCAGTACAAAGTAAGAGACTTGTTTGGCAACTGTGCCGTGATCCGGAAGTCCAAGGCAAGGGTAACAAAAAAAAACTGGTATCGCGGTCATGGTCAGTGCAAAAGCGAGCGGGATTACAACAATATGAATCTTTCTCCTTGCGCACAGACAGTATACAGCTAACGCCACAGTACACTGACGTGCCACCAGAATGACTGCGCTTAGATGGGCCGCTAGCGATGTTAGCTCCATAACCTATTCCTGTGGTTATGTAGGGAAAAGTCGCTAGACACTTTATGTCAGGGTACAAATCAAAATGCGGTAGGATTTCAGGTCGCACCGGTAGAAATTAAAAGTGGGATTTCTCCTGGGAGAGAAAAAGAAGCAGCTATCTCTGCCGGTAGGATTTTAAATCTTACCAGCATATATAATAATAATAATGAAAATTTGTAAAGCGCCTACCCTGCGGCTCAAAGCATTGAACAAGCATACACACATAATGTACATCGAGATGGAAAATGTTATCCCCAAAAATAAATATGTGAATATCGATAAGTGTTCAAGCATAATTATGCAAAAGATGCACACGCGAGCGCACACACACACACACATACACACACACACACACACACACACATACACTTCAATTTCAATTTCGTGAGAAATCCCAGGCTGGACCATCCTTGAAATAGATTCTAATTTTTGCTGACAATCGTTTTAATCTGACAAGCTGAAATTGGTGCAAGACAAGAGAAAAGAGAACGAATGGTTTATTGAGATAGGCCAGGATGCCCGTATCAAATTATTTGGAAGTGGGGAGTGGAGGTAGTGCAGGAATAAAAAATAATCCATATCCATCCATAAACATAACTGACAACCACCCAGCATACATGCACACACTCTTCTTTTTTCATCTCTTGCGCTGAATACAGCTGGTCAGATTTTAAATTTCATCAGTAAAATTTAGAATATATTTCAATGAACACCTGCTTGGAGGCTGGGGCTGTTGATTGGAGACTTGTCTAAAGGGGATGTTGATTGGAGACTGTTGTCTAAAGGGGATGTTGACTGGAGACTGTCATCTAAAGGGGATGTTGACTGCAGACTGTCGTCTAAAGGGGATGCTGATTGGAGACTGTTTCCTAAAGAGGCCGTTGATTGGAAACTGTTTCCTAAAGAAGCCGTTGATTGGAAACTGTTTCCTAAAGAGGCCGTTGATTGGAAACTGTTTCCTAAAGAGGCCGTTGACTGGAGACTGTCGTCTAAAGAGGCCGTTGACTGGAAACCTTTTCCTAAAGAGGCCGTTGACTGGAGACTTAAAGGGGCTTTTGACTGGAGGCTGCTGTCTAGCCAAGAGGTGGCTCTTAGACGTGTATTGATTAGCCAAGAGGCGGC